>MDKH01211768.1:0-58250 GCA_005239495.1 Nicotiana undulata
GTGCCGAAACCTATCAATTCAACCCGGAATGACGCCAAATTTTGCATACAAGTCACAAATAACACAACAGACCTACAGCCATTCCCTAAATTCCATTCCGAGCCCGATATCAAAATTTCACCTATCGGCCGAAATTCTAACTTTCGTCGAATTACCTCAAATTTCTCTACAGACCTCCAAAACCAATTACGGATGCGCGCCTAAGTCCAAAATCTTCATACGAAGCTGTTGACATCATCCAAAACTCATTCCGAGGCCGTTTACACAAAAATCAAACCTCCTGTCAACTTCCATCACTTAAGCTTCAAAATTTGAAATTTTTCCTTCCAATTCGACTCCGGATTATCCGGTAACTGAATCAAACCACGCACGCAGGTCGATATACATAATGTGAAGTTGTTCATGACTTTACGCCACCGAACAAAGCTTAAATTCTCAAAATGACCGGTCGGGTCGTTACATTCTCCCCCTCTTAAAACAAAAGTTCGTCCTCGAACCTGCCCAGATTCACCCCGAACTCATCCAATTGCTGAATGCACACTTCCAACACACGCCCGCGGGTGATCCCACGTCACCCCAATCCTACATAATCCTGATGACACAATCACAACTACAATTTATCCTTCCTACCATCACCGATAAGCCTCATACCCTAATTTCTCACCTTCTACTCATTTCCAAAAGACCCGATTCTAAATCTATATCTGGCATCAGCCTCAACCAGATGCATCAATTCATGACAACATCCATAAGGTAAGACCACACAATATAGCACATCACACATGGGCTCAAAATAACACTTTTGATCACAATAGCTTCCCGAAATCAACTCAGCATTGGCAATTAGCCTCACATCTGAAAGAACTTTGTTTCAACCTCTCATAGCCCTGTAGATGATGCAATAACACGAAGATCTCATTATTAGACACTCGAATCACCAAGCCACAAATAACACCACTAGGAACACACCCCGCAAGCTAAAACTAAAGAAGCACATAACGAAAATGATTGAATATGAAAAGAGAAACATATAAAGGAACTGCCAAACAAGCCCATAGGCACAACTCTCTATCAATACTGACTTACAAAATCAATATAACAAAGAAGAAGCAAAGCATATGAACAAATCACAAGGATCCCATCTTGATAAAATTTCCACCGCGGTACTCAGCCCGGTCCAAACATATCGAAACACAAACTATCACGAGGACCTCGCCCTCAACTCTAAATCACATACCAAAAATATATCATACCAATTGAAATTCCTCAATAACTCATCTTGGATGATAAAATCATAACGCTCACTGAACTCACATCCCGATAGAGTATCTGTCACGACTCGAAATCCATTGAGGTCGTGATGGCGCCGGACACCACTGTCAGGCAAGCCAACTCTAAATAGTTAATTAAAATTCCCATTTTAGTATTTTTGAAATCGTTACTTTTTATTTCATGTAATAATAATCAATAAAAATTTGCTGATTAAATGACAAGGTTTTAACACTTCAATTAACAAATGCATCCCAGAACCCGGTGTCACAAGTGCATGAGCAAATTTCTAAGAAGTATACATGTAATACAAAGTTTGTCCGGAGTATAAACTGGACAAAGAATTTAAAATACAATACGATACATCTGAGGGAGACTCTTCCACCTGCGGGTCGTCTCGGGATGGTGCAGCTCGTCTAAGTCTCCATATCAACCATGCCACGACGCCACTAGATATACATGTACCTGTGCAACAAAATGCACAACAAGTGTAATATGAGTAGGAAAACAACGTGTACTTAGTAAGTATCCCGCCTAAACTCGAAAAGGTAGTGACGAGAGGTCGAATTTGACACTTGCTAAAGGTCAATTTAATATAATCAAGGATGACACTAAGCATGGATATCATAGGTAATTAACAAATAGTGATAGGAAATAACAATTTCTTCCACATTTACAAATTTTAAGTCTTCGTCATTTCAGTTGACAACTTATAACTCAAAACCAGTAGACAGTTAAAAAATCACAGAAAGTACGAAGCAAATATCATGTGCAAGTAATGCCGAGGGTCGAACGGCTCAAACAAACGATAAATGTAAAATGTGCACCGCCGAAAGGTCGAACGACTCGAACTATAGATGCATCTATTACCCCGCTCGCGAATCGATCATGCGACGCGGTCATATATAAATAATAGAGTTACCCCACTCGCGAATCATACTTGCGACTCGGATATTAGTAAATACACACATTCAAACAGTAAATTCACATTTTATCAGGAAACAATTACCCAAGGAAGTGATAAAATTCTCTTTTAAAAGTCAAGAAGAAGGTATTTAATCATTTTCTAGAAATTCATTTACCAAGTTCGAATTAATTTAATATCTTTGAATTCATCAATAAAATTACAAGTACGGCAAGTAAAGCATGTTGGTGGGTCCTAGACTACTCAGACACAAGCATAATAGTAGCTACGCACGGACTCCCGTCACCTCGTGCGTACGTAGCCCCCACAAATAGTAGCACATATTTAATTAGTTCACCTATGGGGACAATTCCCCCTCAAGAGGTTAGAAAGGAGACTTACCTCGCTCCGAAGATTCATAATCGGCTTCCAAGCCCTTCCGATGACTCAAATTGGTGCACAATGCCCCAAAACAAGCCAATAATTAAACAAATCCATTAATATATGATCAAATACTTGTAACAATTCAATTTATAAAATTTCCCAACTCCGCTCGGAAAGTTGACAAAATTGCCCTAGGGCCCACGTGCCCGGATTCCTAAATTTTTTGAAGATAAACTCTACACATAGCCTTCCTAACTCAAATATATAAAAATTTTCTCAATTTCATCCCCAAATTTGTGGTACAAATCCAAAAATACCAATTCAAGGTCTTCCCACCAAAACCTCAAGATTTCTACAAATTTCCATGTACGATCACATAATTAACTCAAATATGGGAAGAAATCACTTACATAGTGTTGCTTGATGAAAATCCCTCCTTGAGCTCTCCAAAATCGTCCAAGCCAAATGGAAAAATGAAAGAAATGGCCAAGCCCTCGGTTATAAAAATGCACACTACCCAGCCTCGACTTCCGCACCTGCGGCCTCCAGCCTCGCACTTGCGTGCCCGCAGGTGCGCCCAAGCACCCGCACCTGCGGCTTCCCCAGCTCCAGCCAAAACTCGCACTTGTGCTCTCTCTTCCGCACTTGCGCCTTCGCAGGTGCGGAAATAACCTCGCACCTGCGGCCCCCATCCAAGCCAGCCACTTTCGTTTCTGCAACGCCAAACTCGCACCTGCGGCTTCACACCTTCGGCCAAAACCTCGCAGGTGCGGTCACACCAGACACCAGCAGCTTCAGCCTTTTCTCAACTTCCAAGTTCGATCCGTTTACCACTCGGAATTCACCCGAGGTCCCCGGGACCCCGTCCAATCACACCAACATGATCCAAAACATCAAGTGGACCTGCTCGAGGCCTCAAATCACATCAAATAACATCAAAACAATGGATCGCATCACAATTCAATCTTTATGAACTTTGAAATTTCCAACTTCTACATTCGATGCCGAAACCCGTTAAATCACGTCTGATTGACCCCAAATTTTTCACGCACGTCACATTCAACATTACGGGCCTGCTCTATCTTTTGGAATCGGAATCTGACCCCGATATCAAAATTTCCACTTCCGGTCGGACTTCTCAAAAACCTTCAAATTTCTAACTTTAGCCAAACGACTCCAAATTGACCTACGGACCTCCGAATTTACTTTCGATCGCGCTCCCAACTCCAAATTCCCCATACGGAGCTATTCCCAGACTCGGAAATCCAAACGGATGTCAATAACAGTGAAATGCACTTCAACCTAGACTTATGAATTTCTTCTAAAATGCTTATTTCCACAATATGCGCCGAAACATTCCCGGGTCATCCAAACCCCGATCCGGATATATGCTCAAGTCTGAAATCATCATACGAATCTGTTGGAACCTTCGAATCCCAATTCCGAGGTCGTTTACTCAAAATCACCTCCTAACCAATTCTTCTAACTTAAAGCTTCCGAAATGAGAATTCTCTTTCTGAATCGACTCTGAACTTCCCGAAATTCAATTCCAACCACGCGTGCAAGTCATAATACCTGAAATGAAGCTTCTCATGGCCTCCAACCGCCAAATAGCGCGTTAGATCTCAAAACGACCGATCGGGTCGTTATAGTATCAAATCACAGCTCGTAAACAAAATATTTAGGAAAATCACATTAAGCCTACCATGATGAACAACAAGGACTCAATCCTAGTCTCACCACTCTCAATGATGAATAAAACAATGATAGACACGAGTCACCACTCATAGAATCTCCCAACATGAGCAAACTTGAAATATAGAGTGCAAGTATGAAACCCACTCCTAAATAAAACAACAAATAAGGGAACTCGTCCCGACCAGTAGAAATATAGTGAAATATAATTTGTGCCCCTCTGTAACAGATCAAAACATACATGTATGATAATATCCGGCACAACGGCCTCCAGCCTACTATATGAAACACATCAATGGGTCGGGTCTCCCCCTCTGGACGCCCTCTACTCACCCGAATACCCTACTGTGACACACCTGACTGAATCCTGGGACATCTCTCACCCTGTGACTGGTATCTCCACACTCAAAACAACCTCTTTGCTGAAATGGCTGTGGAAACTATACAAAACGAGTACTTTGAGACCCATGAGTACCTGAAACCCCATGCGAAACCGGTAATGCAAACTGAACTGACTGACTCATAGAACCTCTACCGTGACATATCCTGCCTCTATAATAAGGACCTTTAGATCTCCCCGGTATGTGAGGCCTCCTCACTTCTCTGTACTCTCTCCTCTGGCATCGTCTGTACTCTCGCTCTCGGTCACCCTCTAACAGGCGAGCGATCCCTACTACCTGCTAGAATAAGACATCCGACTCCAACTCTCAAGTCATGTTGAACTGAATATCCTGCATGATCCCCTCAATGAATCTACGGCTCGTCCCCTAACTGTAGCAACCAAGTGAGGTGCACATCTGGCCAACTCACTGGATCATGACGGCATACTCCAATACTGACATAGTGCTCTGACGCAACTGATCAAACTTCGCACGACATGCCTCTCGGAGGGACTGAGGTTCAAACTCCCTCAAGAACATCTCTAAAAACTGACACCATGTAGGTGAAGCTGATTCAGTCGAGCTACCCAACTCATATGCCCTCCACCACTGATACGCCGCTCCTCTAAGTTGAGACGTGACAAAAACAACCTCGCTCGTCTCCACAATACGTGTAGTCTGAAGAATGCTGTGACACTCCTCCATGAAACCCTGGACATCATATGTCACCAATCCACTGAAGATAGGAGGGTGGTACTTCATGTACCTCTCAAGTCTAAGTTGTTCTTCCTCCGATGTTGCTGCTTTAACCACGGGTTGAATTGAAACCATATGTTGTGCTGCCATGACTCCCGGGACCTGACCATCATGATCTCGCTGCTCTGGAGTGTAGGCGGCGGGAGTCTGAAATCCTCCCTTGATCTGTGAAGTAGCTGGTGCACCCGGAATCAATTCCACCTGAGTCAATGTACCAATCATACTCGAGAACTATGCCAAAGTCTCCTGAAGACACGTGCTCCTCGTCGATCTCTGCCTCTGCCCCTACGTCTCGGGGTAACATCATCAGGAACCGCAGATCGTATCCTCACCATTGGTGAGAGAATGGAACGATAAATTTCCAATTACAAGATCAAGGAATTCGCGTGATGGGAATGAAGGAAGTGAAATTGTCCTAATAGTTCCGTAGCCACTTGAAGATAAGTACAGACGTCTCCGTACCGATCCGCAAGACTCTACTAAACCCTCTTATGACTCATAGCACCTATGAACCTAGAGCTCTGATACCCACTTGTCACGACCCAATTTTCCCTCTGTTGGGTATCATGACGGCACCTAGTCTTAAGGACTAGGTAAGCCTATTATTAACAAACATCAAATTATAGTATAAGAATCGTTTAAGTGCTTTTTAAAATAAATATCAACACTTTACACTTTTCCCAAAACCTGGTAAGTACAAGTCATAAGCTTTAAAGAAGTTACAAGAAAACTCCTAAAAATACCATTGTTCAAAAATAAGTACAACAGTGTAAACAGAAAACATAAGAGGGTGACTCCGAAACCGCGAACGCTGGAGCGGTTTTACCTTGAGTCTCCACAACAGCAACTGCGCTGCTAGCTATCGATCAACCGGTATGCAAAACCTGGGATCTGCACAAAACTATGCAGAAGTGTAGAATGAGAACACCACAATGGTGCCCAGTAAGTATCAAGACTAACCTCGATGAAGTAGTGACGAGGACTAGTCAGGACAGCCACTGGTCTAATAAACCAAACAGACATAATTATGGGAATAACAGCAAATGACGTCTATCTAATGAATACACAATGTAATTAACATTTAACAAGTTCAAGCGGAAGGAAAATACAGTAAAATACAATGAAACATTATTATAATACACAGAAGGAGGGACGGGAACACAACCCGAAAACCGAAAACCACAATATGGCAAGAACAAGTAACAATTCAGCACTGCAACAATTTCCACGTCAGGCCTTAGCCAACAACCCAATGGTTTTTGGAAAATACTTCGAGTGTAAGCCTCCACCCGTAAGTTTATATTGAAAGCTTTTGAATATAATCGTTACAAATAGAAAATCTCTTTGAAATATACTTTCTCCGAATATATATATATATGCATTTTTAGAAAGAGAAATCTTCAAACATAGTTCCTTCAAAATAAGTACTTTTCCAATATACTTCCTCAATAAATGCCTTACGAACGTCGTTTTCTGCAAGACAAATGCTTTTCAAATTTACCTTTGAAATCTTTCAGACATAGTTGTTTTTCAAGACAATGCTTTTCAGCTATACTTTTCAATATATATCTTTCGATCATAATCTCTTCAAGAGAATCTACCGAAACTCCGTCTGTAGCTCAGAATTTATCATGCAGTACCGGGGGGTCTCCCGGAATACGTCCATAGTCCCAAAATAAATATGCAGTGCTGGGGGATCTCTCGGAATACATCCGTAGTCCCTAAGTAAATATGCAGTACCTGGGGAAAGCTCTCGGAATACGTCAGTAGTCCCAATTTAAATGCAGTACAGGGGGGAAAGCTCCTGGAATACGTCTGTAATCTCAATTTAAATATGCAATGCAGCCAACATGGAGACAACTAGAACACGACAGAAACATCGTACATTGCCACAACAAGCACAAAAACAACAAAAGACAGAAATGCCAAGGGCGGCGAGCAAATCAATACAAGAACTTAAATCACAAGAATGGTAAAACTCACTCATAATAAGTAGCCAATGAAGGGAATGCCAAGCACAAAGAGAAAACAGTGTAACAAGGGCAAAACAAGCAAATATAGCAACGATTCTCAATATTCAAGTTCACAACAAGAAGAAACCAAATCATTCCGGCAAGGGAAAACGGTTATAACCAATCTCGCTTAAACAATTAGCTTCACAGAATAAAACTCAGCTTGAACAATGCTCAGTAATAAGCCACACCAAAGAGAGACCATCAACATGGATGATTATCAAACTAAACCTAAGTAGCACTTAAGGTAAAATCATATAAATCACAGTATGCGACTCACGGGCATTCTTGAAACCAACGAATAGATATCCCAATTACGGCTAAACAATTATAGTGCTAGATAATACTAATTCTAGTCAATTAGGTAGTTTATGAAGAAATTATAGCATGATGGTAGAAGAGGCAAAATATTCAGTTAAGCCGATTAAGATCAAATAAACAACAAGGGAAACTAAAAGCAAGAAAATCTAATTTAAGCCGGAACAGATGAAAGTAGCAACCAGAAACCCGGTCATAACAGTTAAACCTTGATACACAGGAAATATAAGGACCTAAGAATCCTAAAAGACCAACCTATTTGCAAATAAGTCCTAGTACGCACTCGTCACCTCGCGTACACGGGCTACAATCATTATAGAAGACTCAAATCCTAAGGGGTAATTCTCCCACACAAGGTTAGGCAAGATACTTACCTCAAAGACGACAACCTAGTACTCTAAAACGGACTTCTCGGGCAAAAAGACCTCCGGACGGCTCAAATCCAACTATAACAACTCCAAAACACACATAAATCATATAAGGAATTATTCCGAATAATAAAGTTTCAATCTTTACAAAAATATAAAAATCGACACAAAAGTCGACCCCCAGGCTCGCACCTCGGAACCCGTCAAATTTTACAAAATCTGAATACCCATTCCGATACGAGTTAAACCATACAAAATTTATCAAATTCCGATGTCATTTTTGTCCCTCAAATCATGATTTTTCATTTTGGGAATTTTCTTTCAAAACCAACATTTTCCTTGACTAGAAACACAATTTAAATGATAAAAACAAGGACTAATTCATGGAATATATTTAATTCTAGTTGAAGAACACTTACCCATTCGATTTGTGTGTAAAACCCTCAAAGAATCGCCAAGAACCGAGCTCTAGAAGTCAAAATGTGATAAAAATGGCCTAACCCTCGATTTTGGACTATAATCTGTCTGCCCAGATTTTTAAGCATTGCGATCGCGTAGAGGAAAATAATGACTGGCCTAAAATGTGCTATGCGATCGCGTAAGGACTGATGCGATCGCATAGAAAGAAAATATGGCTACTGTCCAATTTGCACTATGCGTTCGCGAGATATTGCATGCGATCACATAGAAGAGATTATGTGCTGCCAAAGGCTACACTTTGCGATCGCGAAGCAGAGGATGCGATCGCATTGAAGGAATTATTAGATTCCCAATTGAAAGAACTATGTGAACGCGAGTGTGGAGGTGCCAACGCATTGAAGTAAAATTGGGGTGGGTCGCTTAACACTATGTGATCGCGTTCGCATCTATGCGATCGCATAGAAGGAAGGACAGAAAACAGAACATCAGTTAAGATTAGAAGAAATTGACCCGAACCCAATCCGAAACACACCCGGGGCCCCTGGGACCCCGTTTAATCACACAAACAAGTCATATAACCTAACACGGACTCGCTCGAGGTTTCAAATCACATAAACAACACCAAAATGACGAATCAAACCAAAAATCAAACTTATGAATTTTCAAATCTTCAAATATCAAAACTCGTGCCGAAACCTATGAATTCAACCCGGAATGATGCCAAATTATGCAGACAAGTCACAAATAACACAACGGACCTACAACCACTCCCGGAATTCCATTCCGAGCCCGATATCAAAATTTCACCTATCGGCCAAAATTTTAACTTCTGCCGAATTACTTCAAATTGCTCTACGGCCCTCCAAAACCAATTCTGGATGCGCACCTAAGTCCAAAATCATCATACGAAGCTATTGACATCACCCAAAACTCATTCTGAGGCCGTTTACACAAAAGTCAAACCTCTGGTCAACTTCAATCACTTAAGCTTCAAAATTTGAAATTTTTCCTTCCAATTCGACTCCGGATTATCCAGTAACTGAATCTAACCACGCACGCAGATCGATATACACAATGTGAAGTTGTTCATGACATTATTCCACCGAACGAAGCTTAAATTCTCAAAATGACCGGTCGGGTCGTTACATGAAAAAATGAGGATTACGGCTGCACATATCATGCTCAGCCTCCCAAGTCGCCTCCTCTACTAGCTGACCCCTCCATTGAACCTTCACAGAAGCAATGTTCTTTGACCTCAGCTTTCGAAGCTTCGTGTCCGAAATAGCCACACCCTCCTCAACATAAGATAAATCTTTGTCCAACTGGACTGATCTAAAATCTAACATATGAGACAGATCGTCGTGATACTTACGGAGCATAGAAACATGGAATACTGGATGAACCCCTGCAAGACTGGGAGGCAAGGCGAGCTCATAAAAAACCTCCCAATTACGTTGATGCACCTCAAAGGGACCAATAAACCTTGGTCTTAGATTGCCCTTTTTTCCGAACCTTATAATACCCTTCATGGGTAACACCTGGAGTAGGACCGGCTCTCCAACAATGAATGCCATATCGTGAACCTTCCAATCCGCATAAATCTTCTATCTAGACCGGGCTGCGCGAAGTCGATCCTGAATCACCTTAACCTTCTCCAGGGCATCCTAAACGAAGTCTGTACCCAATAATCTAGCCTCGCCCTGCTCGAACCAACCCACTGGAGATCGACACCGCCTACCATACAGAGCTTCATACGGTGCCATCTGGATGCTCGAATGATAACTGTTGTTGTAGGAAAACTTCGCAAGTGTCAAGATTTGATCCCAAGAACCTCCAAACTCTACCACACACGCACATAGCATATCCTCCAATATCTAAATAGTGCGCTTGGACTGTACATCCGTCTGAGGGTGAAATGTTGTTCTCAGCTCCACTCGAGTACCCAACTCATGTTGTACGACCCTCTAGAAGCATGATGTAAACTGCGTACCCTTGGAGGAGATGATAGATACCGGTACGCCATGAATCTTGACGATCTCGCAGATATACACTCAAGCCAGTTGCTCGGAAGAATAGGTAGTCATCACAGGAATGAATGAGTTGACTTGGTCAGCCTGTCCACAATCACCCAAATTGATCAAACTTCAGCTGAGTCCGTGGAAGCCCAACAATGAAATCCATAGTGATCTGCTCCCATTTCCACTCTGGGATCTCTAACTTATGAATCAACCCACCTGGTCGTTGATGCTCATACTTCACCTGCTGGCAATTTAGACACTGAGCCACATACTCCACTATGTCCTTTTTCATCCTCCTCCACCAATAATGCTGCCTCAAGTCCTGATACATCTTCACAGCACCCGGATGGATGGAGTATTTTGAACTGTGAGCCTCCTGGAGAATCAACTCACGCAAACCATCCACATTGGGCACACATAGCTTGTCCTACATCCTCAATGCACCATCATCCCTAATAGTGACGTCATTAGCATCATCGTGTTGGACCGTGTCTTTAAGGACAAACAGATGGGGGTCATCATATTGATGCTCCCTGAAATGATTATAAAGAGAAAAACGAAAGATCACACAAGTCAATACTGGACTTGGCTCAGAAATATTCAATCTCACAAACTGGCTGGCTAAGGTCTGAACATCCAACGCTAATGGCCTCTTTGGTGCTGGTAGTTATGCTATGCTCCCAAAACTCTCCACCCGGCGACTCAAAGCATCGGCCACAACATTGGTCTTCTCTGAATGGTACAAAATGGTGATATCATAGTCCTTAAGAAGCTCCAACCACCTTCGCTGACGCAAGTTAAGATCCTTTTGCTTGAACAGATGCTGCAAACTCCGATGATCGGTGTAAATCTCACAAGGGACACCATACAAATAGTGTTGCCAAATCTTCAAGGCATGAACAATAACTGCTAACTCAAGGTCATGGACAAGATAGTTCTTTTCATGCACTTTCAGATGCCTGGACACGTAGGCAATCACCATACCTCCTGCATTAACACCGCACTAAGACCAATCCACGATGTATCACAATATACAGTATAAGACCTAGAACCTGTAGGCAATACCAATATTGGGGCTGTAGTCAAAGCTGTCTTGAGCTTCTAAAATCTCTCCTCAAACTCCTCTATCCACCTGAACGGGGCACTTTTCTGGGTTAGCCTGGTCATAGGTGCTGTAATAGATGAGAACCCCCCTACA
Organism: Nicotiana undulata; assembly: GCA_005239495.1. Taxonomy (NCBI): domain Eukaryota; kingdom Viridiplantae; phylum Streptophyta; class Magnoliopsida; order Solanales; family Solanaceae; genus Nicotiana; species Nicotiana undulata. Next base: position 11,723 of record MDKH01211768.1, read on the forward strand.
TAACGACGGTAATACACCGCCAACCCAAGAAAAACCCGGGTCTCCATAGCTGAGGACGGTCTAGGCCAACTCTGCATTGGTTCCACCTTTTTCGAATCCACCTTGATCCCATTACTCGATATTATATTACCCAAGAATTCCACTGAGTCTAGCCAAAACTCACACTTTGAAAATTTTGCATATAACTTCTTTTCTCTCAAGGTCTGAAGCACAGTCCTCAGGTATTGAAAATGATCCTCCCAAGTCCGGGAGTACACCAGGAGGTCGTCAATAAACACAATAATGAATGAGTCAAGATAGGGCTGGAACACACTATGAATCAAGTGCGTAAAAGTTGTTGGGGTATTGATCAGCCCAAAAGACATCACAAGGAACTCATAGTGACCATACCGAGTCCTGAAAGAAGTCTTCGGGATATCTGGATCCCGAATTTTCAAGTGATGATAGCCTGGACATAAATCATTCTTGGAAAACACCCTGGCACCCTGTAACTGATCAAATAAGTCATCAATACGAGGCAAGGGATACTTGTTCGTCACTGTAACTTTGTTCAGCTGGAGATAATGAATACACTTACGCATAGAACCATCTTGTTTCTTCACAAACAAGACTGCAACACCCCAAGGTGACACATTGGGCCGAATGAAGCCCTTATCAAGTAACTTCTGTAATTGCCCCTTCAACACCTTCAACTCAGGATGAGCCATACGATATGGAGGAATAGAGATTGGCTGAGTGCCCGACAACAAATCAATATCTTTGTCGGGTGGCATGCTCGAAAGATCAGCTGGAAACACATCTGGAAAGTCCCTCACTACTGGAACTGACTCAATTGTAGGGGTATTAATACTGACATCTCCCACATAAGCAAGATACATGTCACACCCCTTCTCAACCATTCGTTGAGCTTTAAGAAAGGATATAATTCTGCTGGGAGTATACTCTAAGGTACCTCTCCACTCTAATCGCGGTAAACCTGGCATAGCCAGCGTCACGGCTTAGCATGACAATCAAGAATAGCATAATGGGGAGACAACCGGTCCATGCCCAAGATAATCACAAAGTCTACCATACTGAGCAATAATAAATTGGCTCTAGTCTCAAAACAACTAAGAGCAACCAAACACGACCGATACACGCGGTCCACAATAAGAGAATCTCCCACAGGAGTAGACACATAAATAGGGGAACTCAAAAAATCTCGAGATACACCCAAATAGGGGGCAAAATAAGTGGACTCATAGGAATATGTAGAGCCTAGATCAAATAAGACCGACGTACCTCTATGACAGGCCGGAACAATACCTGTAATGACAGAGTCAAAATAAATTGCCTTTGTACGAGCCAGAAGAGCATAAAATGTGGCCCCCTCTAGGGAGATCTCGACCTCCCCGGCCTCTACCTCGAGTTGGCTGAGCAGGTGTGGCGGTAGCTGGTGCTGGAATCATAGCTTGAGGACCCGATGGAGCACGTAGTGGCTGAGCAATCTGTGGAGGTGCACCCCTCTTAAGTCTAGGGCAATCCCTCACCATATGGCGAGTGTCGCCACACTCAAAACAAGCTCTCGGAGGGTGAGGGTGTTGTGAGTCGCTCGGGCCAAGTCTGTTGGACTGGCCGCTCAAAGCACCCCGTGTAGGAGTTACACTAGATACTGGTGGTGCATAATAAGGCTCTTGGGGCCTAGAAGGGGTTGGAATACCACTGGCGGCTGGAAGAGCTGAATGAACGGGGCGATTCACATAACTCCTACCATGGCGAACTGCAGTTGGGGCACGAGTACCACTATAAAAGCCAGACTCTCGAGACCTCTTGGCCTCCCTCTCCTCTCTATCCCGAGCAAGCATGCCCTCCAATCTCCTAGCAATACTCACAACCTGCTGGTAAGAAATATCCATCTCTAACTCTCTGGCCATACTAATCCGGATACTGAGGTAGAAACCCTCAATAAACCGATGAACCCTCTCTCAAACTATGGCAACCAAGGCCGGTGCATGTTGGGCCAAATCACTAAAGCGAGCTGCATACTCTGACACAGCCATAGCACCCAGGCACAGCTACTCAAACTCCGTGCGTCACGCATCCCTGAGACTCTAAGGAACATACTCTCAAAAAAAACATGTCTGAGAACTGAGTCCATGTAAGTGAAGCTGCCTCAGCCGGACTACTCAACTCATAAGCACGCCACAATCGATAGGCTGCTCCTCTAAGATGGAATGTAATAAAAGAAACCCCACTCAACTCTGCTACGCCCATAGTACGGAGAATACGGTGGCACTCATCCATAAAACCCTGGGCATCCTCTATCACCAATCCGCTAAAGGTAGGTGGGTGGTACTTCGTGTACCTCTCTAGTCTGAGTTGCTCCGCCTCAAAAGCTGGTACCCTAGGCTCGTGCTGGATCGGAGCTAGCGGCTACATTGGTATACACTCTGGGACCTGGTCGACCTGAACCCACTGCTCAGGGGTACGGGCTGTGGGAGTTTGTTCCCCTCCCCCGACCCGAGATATGGAAGAAGCAAGTGGAATCAATCCATCTTGAGCTAAGGTACTGAACATGCTCATAAACTGGGCTAGAGTCCCCTAGAGAGCTGATGCTACAACAAGTACCTCAGGTGCCTGCTCTCCAGCTGGAGCTACTGAGGGATCCTCTGTAGTAGCTCACGTGGGTGCTCTGGCTGCACTGAGTGGACGTCCTCGTCCTCTACCCCGATCTCGGTCTCTCGCGGCTCTAGCAGGGGCATGAGTGCCTGATCATCAGATTCGCATGTACGGGTCCTCACCATCTATGGGAGAGAATATAATACAAAAGTTTAGACTTTTGATGTCAACAAATTATCGCACGACAAGGAATTAAAGAGTGTAGATTTTACTAACACTTTCATAGCCTCCCAAAGATAAGTGCAGACGTCTCTGTACTGATCCACGAGACTTTAATAAACCGGCTTGTGACTCATGACACCTATGAACCTAGAGCTCTGATACCAACTTGTCACGACCCAATCTTTCTTGCATGAGAGGTCGCGACGACACCGAGTCTATGTGGGTAGTTGAAGATCCAATCTATCTTCTTCTCTTCTTCTTTGTTGAGATTTTCCTCTTTTTTTTTTCTCAAATATGCAATTGATGAGTGTTGATAAGTAGGGATTTTGACTGCTTATTTGCTCTATTTTACTTATGTTTTAGCTCAAAAATGCTTAAAGGTATTCCCGAAAACTAAAGAAATGTGCTTTCTTGCATGAGTATTGGGAAATGAGCCAAAGAGGTGAAAATCAACTCGATAAGGAAATTTTGGACAAAAACTGAAACAGAGCAAAAAGAGCAAGAGTGCGGACCGCACATTATTGTGTGCAGCCGCAAACAATGAAGAAGCTCTGACAGATTTCCTTTACAAAGTGTGGACCGCACAATTATTGTGCGACCGCAGAAGATGAGGTTCAGAGAGATGGAAGTTTGGGGGTCTGAAGAAGTGCGGACCGCACTATTGTTGTGCAGCCACAGAATGCAAAAGTGCGGCCGCACTCATAAATGTGTGGTCTGCAGAAATCTCCCATGTCCAGATCAAGTCCAAGAGTGCGGATGCACTCAAAAATGTGTGTTCCGCGAAATTCAAAGAAGTGCGACCGTAGAAGTCCATCATGTCAAGCCAGCTTCAAAGTGCGGACCGCACATAGAATTGTGCGGACCGCACAACCTTCGCAGGGGAAATTTTGTCTGATAATTTTAGTTGAGTATAGATAGATATTTTTGTCAAATTTAGGTTAAGTTTTGAACACCTGAAAGTAGATAGATGTTTTTCCTTTACTGTTTTGGGTGACTTTGTAATATTTTATCGTTTTAACATCATATTTTCTTCCCTTAATCATATATTATAAGTTTAATCTTAGTTTCTTCTTTAATTTCCTCATTTTTTCCTATGAGTAGCTAAACCCTTAGCTAGGGTTGTGACCCAACCCTAGTATGGGTGCCTAATGGGTGATTGATTTAGGGCTTGTTTATGATTGGGTGTATGATATTTATCCTAGTTCTTGCTTGAATTCAAGAACTAATGGTTGCAATCATTGATTCATGCCTAATTGACTTAGTCTCTACTTGAGAAAGAGAGACTAAGTCTAGGAAAACTTGGCTATCAAGAAATTGGGGTGAACTCAAGAAATTGATAGCCCCAATTAAAGGGTTGAATCTAGAGATAGTAAGACCCGACTTGAGCATATATCACGTGTTTCGTGAAATTCCCATGTGGACATGAGAAAGCCAAATTGGACAAAATCACTCAAACTATCGAGAGGTATAGAGTGGGTAATCGCGTGTGATATCTATATTATACCCCGACCAACCAAACATGCCCTAAAGCTCTCGATCTGTTAGGTATCAAACTAGGTGGAAGTCACATCCCTAGATATTTTATAAACTTGAAAAACAACAACATCAAAAATAGCGTTCCTTAATTTTTCATTTACAAACAATAGTATAAATTTTAAAAGTAGAAAGAAACAACCAACTATGTGGAAGTGCAATTTGGGCACGTCATACACCTAGTCTAGATATGTACCTAATCCAATATAAGCTCTCTGTGGAATCGACCCCGACTATATTGGGTATTTATAATTGCATCGACCACTTCACAATCACAATCAGTAGTGTGAATTTGGGCTACATAAATTTTTGGCACCGTTGCCGGGGAGCTAAATACAAATTTAGCTATATATTTGGTTTTGTGTGTGACTTGTCTTCTTTTCCTTGCGGGTTACTAACCTTTTGTGAATCGATTGTAGGTATAAAAATGGCTCTCAATAATGATTCTCTATGAAATATGCCTTTGGGGGAGGTAGTGGATGATGACCATGGTGATGAGGTTCCTCTTGAACCTCAAGGAAATAGGCGAGGCCGACAGCCTCATGAAAATATTCCCGTCCCTCCCCCACCTCCACTAAGAGCGGTGCCACACCGGGTGTTGCCCGACAAATGCAAGTACCATAGTCCCGCCCCGCATTAGGGCCGGCAACTTTCAAATTACCAATGTTATGATCACATTGCTAGAGCAATGGGGATTCTTCACCGGGGCTCTGAGTCAAAATGCATACAAACACTTGAAGGGGTTTATGGACACTTGCTGGGGGAGCGAACAGACCAACGTCTCCGACGATGCTCTAAGGTTGAGGCTATTTCCCTTCTCTCTACGGGGGAAAGCCTTGAGTTGGTTAGAAAGATTGCCAAACCATTACATCCGTACATGGGATGAATTGACGGAAAAATTCATTGCCACGTTCTTTTCTCCGGGGCATATGGCTACTCGTCGGGATGAGATTCTAGCATTCAAACAAGAAAAATGAGCCTTTGCACGAGATTCGGGAGAGGTACCGTACTGTGGTGAAAGAGTGCCCAAATAATGACATGACTGAGGCTATGATTCAACAAGCCTTCTATAGGGGGATCAACACTACCAATTAATGTGTGGTCAACCAACTTGCTGATGGGAATTTCATGACAACGCCATATGCCGAAGCTTATGAAATTTTAGATGAGATGGAGGATACCTCATCGGAATGGAAAAGTAGAGCTAATGTTCCTCAAGGTGATCCAAATATCATTCACCTACAATAATCACTACATGATCATGGGAAAACAATTGCCGAGTTGACCACAACAATGAATCAATTAGCCATGACTCAACTCCAACAAGTTCAAGTTCCTAAGAAAGTGAATGTGATGGATGGTGTCATTATGATGGTGAACAAAAGAAGGCAAAAAGGTCAACAAGTGCAAAGCCGTGTGGAACAATTTGTGCAAGATGATAGTGGGTTTGACCAAGGTGATTCGTATAATGAGCAAGAAGAAGAAGTGCATTATGTCAACAGCTATCAAGGGCAAAGAAATAACTCTCAAGGCCCGAATCAACAACAATGGTGATCTCAAGGAAATCAAGGAAAGTGGAACAATCAAAACCACCAAGGCAATTGGAAAAATCAAGGTAACCAAGGCAATTGGGGTAACAACAATAAAGGATATTGAGAAAGCAACAACCAAGGGGGTTGGAATAATAATCAAGGGAATCGGGGGTCGGGATGTCAAAGACCCCAATGTATCAACAACCAAGCAACCAACCCCCTTATCTGTCTCAGGGTTCTAGTTCTTCCAATAATGAGATGGGATAGATTGAAAATATATTCAAACAAATGATGGAGAAAAATTCCGACTCCGATGCTCAATTATCCTATCACAACACTTCAATCCGCAATTTGGAAGTTCAGTTGGGGAACATCTCGCAAGCTTTAAACACATTTCCTAAGGGGGCACTACCTAGTGATATGGTGGTGAACTCGAAAGGTGGTAACAACATGGGACATGCCATGGCCGTAACCACAAGGAGTGGAAAAAGTGGGGATGAAACCAACTCAAATCAAAGAAGTATTGTGGATGATAATGCAGTGGTTCAAGAAGATGTGATTCCAAGCAAGGTGGTTAAAGCTAATGAAGAAGTGAGAATTGATATTGACTAAAATGTGGAGGAGACACAAGAAGAGGTGAACTCATCAAGGGAACACGTGATTGACATACTGGAACTGGTAGCGCCAAAGGCCAAATCATCAATGCCAAGGCCTCCTCCTCCATACCTTCAAAGGCTCGCTAAGAAAAATAGTGAGAACCAAATCAAGAAGTTTATTGACATGATGAAGAGCTTATCCATTAATGTGTCGTTGGTTGAGGCGTTGGAACAAATGCCTGGCTATGAAAATTTCATGAATGATCTGGTGGAAAAGAAAAGATCAATGAATTGTGAGACTATCAAGATGACACATCAAGTGAGTGCTATTGTGCACTCAATGGCTCCGAAATTATAAGATCCCTGCGCTTTCACAATCCCTTGCACTATTGGGAGTCCCAACTTTTCCAAAGCTCTATATGATTTAGGGGGGAGTATCAATTTGATGCCCTACTCGGTGTTCAAAACTTTGGGAATTGGGCACCCAAGACCCTTATCTATGAGGTTGCAAATGGATAATGGTACTATGAAGAGACCATTGGGTATTATTGATGATGTGTTGGTTTGTGTTGATAAATTCATCCTTCTGGCGGAATTTGTGATTCTTGATTGTGAGGTGGACTATGAGGTGCCTATTATCTTGAGTAGACCTTTCCTTGCTACGGGGAAGGCTCTTGTTGATGTGGAAGTCGGTGAGCTCACCTTCCGAGTGGGCGATGAAAAGGTGGTTTTCCATGTGTGCAAATATATGAGGCAACCGGATAGCAATGAAGTTTGTTCATTTGTAGACTTAGTGACTGAAGTGATTGGATGATGCTAGTGTCGTTATGAATGTTGATGATACATTGGAAGTCGTATTGCTTAATCATGATGATTATGATGATAAGGAAGGCTACATGCAATGTGTAAATGTGTTGCAAGGAATGGGGTCATTTACTTATGAACCCCAAAAATTGTCCTTAGATCTTGTGAACCGGAATACTCCTCCAACAAAGCCCTCAATTGAGGAGCCTCCCACTTTGAAGTTAAAGCCATTGCCTCCACATCTCAGGTATGAGTTTCTTGGCCCATGTTCTACTTTACCTATTATTCTTTCCTATTTCGTGACTAACGTGCAGGTCGATTCTACTTTGGTGGTGCTCCAAAAGAGGAAGAAAGTTATAGCATGGACGTTGGCGGATATTCGGGGTATAAGCCCCGCCTTTTGCATGCACAAGATTATTTTGGAGGAGGATGTCAAACCCTCTGTTGAACATCAAAGAACATTAAATGAAGCAATGCAAGAGGTGGTGAAGAAGGAGATCATAAAATGGTTGGATGTCGGGGTTGTTTACCCCATTTTCGATAGCTCGTGGACCTCTCCGGTGCAATGTGTCCCAAAGAAATGGGGCATGACTGTGGTAACAAATGACAAGAACAAGTTGATCCCCACAAGAAACGTCATCGGGTGGAGAGTGTGCATGGACTATAGGAAGCTCAACAAAGTCACTCTGAAAGATCATTTCCCGCTTTCATCTTGATCAAATTCTTTATAGGTTGGCCGAACGAGCTTTTTATTGTTTCCTTGATGGATACTCCGGCTACAATCAAATTCGTATTGCTCCTGAGGACCAAGAGATGACTACTTTCACTTGTCCCTATGGTACTTTCGCATTCTCGCGGATGCCATTTGGGTTATGCAATGCACCGGGCAACTTTTCAACGGTGTATGATGGCCATATTCACCGACATGGTGGAAGATTTTCTTGAGGTCTTAATGGATGACTTTTTCGTGGTTGGTAATTCTTTTGATGAGTGCTTGGACAACTTGGACAAGGTATTGGCAAGATGTGAGGAAACAAACTTGGTTTTGAATTGGGAGAAATGTCACTTCATGGTCGAGGAAGGTATTGTCCTCGGCCATAAAATTTCAAAGCATGGTATTGAGGTCGACAAGGTCAAAATTAAGGTGATCTCCAAACTCCCTCCCCCTACATCTGTGAAGGGAGTGAGGAGCTTCTTGGGTCATGCGGGGTTCTATCGTCGATTCATCAAGGACTTATCTAAGGTGCTAAACCCCTTGTGTAAACATTTGGAGAAGGATGCCAAGTTCCATTTCAACGAGGATTGTATGAAGGCATTCGAATTGCTCAAGTCAAGTTGATACTACTCCTATTATCACCGCACCGGATTGGAGCTTGCTTTTCGAGCTCATGTGTGATGCAAGTGATGTGGCGGTTGGAGCAGTGTTAGGGAAACATATCAACAAAATCTTCCATCCGGTCTACTATGCTAGTAAGATCATGAATGATGCCCAGGTCAACTACACAGTGACCGAAAAAAGTGCTCCTAGCTATTGTCTTTGCTATGGAGAAGTTTCGCCCGTACTTGATGGGTACAAAGGTGATTATCCACACCGATCATGTGGAGTTTCAATATTTGATGAGCAAGAAAGATTCAAAAGCAAGATTAATATGGTGGGTGCTTCTATGAAAGAGTTTGATCTAGAGATTCAAAACCTAAAGGGTAGTGAAAACTAAGTGGCGAACCACTTGTCTCATTTGGAGGAGGAGGGGAGACCACATGATGACCTTGAGATAAATGATTCCTTCCCCGACGAGAAACTTCTATCTATTTTAATGATCGGGACGCCATGGTTCGGCGACATAGCCAATTATCTTGTGAGTGGTATTGTACCGAATGAGTTCTCTTCGAACCAAAGGAAGAATCTCAAACAGGATTACCTTGACTATTATTGGGATGAGCCGTATCTCTTCAGGATTTATACTAAAGGTGTGATTCGATGATGTGTGCTGGAGGAAGAACAAGTGGACATTCTTGAGGCTTGCCACTCTTCAGCATATGGTGGTCACCATGGTGGAGCTAGAATGGAAACAAAAGTGTTGAGTTGTGGATTATATTGGCATACTCTCTACAAGGACGCTAGCGATCTCATCAAGCGTTGTGATGAATGTAAAAGGGCCGGTGGAATTTCTAAGAAAAACGAGATGCCCCTTACCACTATCTTGGAAATTGACATTTTTTGTGTGGGGGGCATTGATTTCATGGGTCTGTTCGTGAGATCTTGTGGGAACACTTACATATTGGTAGTTGTGGATTATGTGTCAAAGTGGGTTGAAGCAGTGGCTTTACCTAATAATGAATCTCGAAGTGTGGTTGCATTTTTGAAAAAGAACATCTTCACGAGATTCGGTGCTCCAAGGCCATTATTAGTGATGGGGGATCGCACTTTTGCAACAAATATTTTGATACTTTACTCACAAAGTATAGTGTCAACCCCCTATCATCCTCAAGCAAGCGGGGAATCGGGAGTCTCCAACCGGGAGATCAAGAGTATTTTGTTAAAGACAGTGAATGCCAACCGGATGGATTGGTCAAAGAAACTAGCTGATGCTCTTTGGGCTTATAGGACGTTTTACAAAAAACTGATTGGTATGTCTCCGGACCGGTTAGTGTTCGGGAAAGCTTGTCACCTTCCGGTGGAACTTGAGCACAAGGCTATGTGGGCGTTGAAGAAGCTTAATCTTGAATGGGATGTCACCTCCAACTTAAGGGTGGCATAATTGAATGAGCTTGCTGAATTCCGGTACCATGCTTATACAAGTTCGTCCTTGATACAAGGACAAGATTAAGTACCTCCATGACAAGTACATCCAAAACAAGGAGTTCAAATAAGGTGATCTTGTGTTATTGTTCAGTTTTCGGTTGCGGATGTTGGAGTGGTCCATTCGAGGTTGTGCATGTGACACCCTTTGGTGCATTATACTTGAAGAACAAAAATGATGAAGTTTTTAGAGTCAATGGTCACCGGGTGAAGCATTATCTTGGCAAAGTTGATGATGGCCACGTTGTGGCGTTAATTCATTTCAAGTGATTGATGGTAACTTGCATCGTGTTGCGATGTTAAATCAGGCGCTTCTTGGTAGACAACCCATGTTTCTTATCATTTTTTATTTTCTTCTTTGTTAGATAGGTTTTGTATTGAACTAATAGGTTTTGAAGTAAATTGCATGAATGAGTGTGCATTGCAGGTAATGTGATCGAAAATATTGGCCAAGTGTTAAAAAGTGCGGACCACACAATTGTAATGCAACCGCAGAAAGGAGTCTGCGGCCGCACAACTGGAGACCCAGAAATGTGAACTCTCTAAAGTTTTGAGTTGCAGAGAATAGGCCATTATGCGGCCGCAGACAAAAATGTGCGGAACGCACAAATTTCTGCGACAGCACTCACTTTTGTGCGGACTGCAGAACTTCAGCAATGCCCAAATAAAGAGTGTGGACCGCACACAAAATTGTGTGGCCTCACTCAACTTATATTGACCGACTTGGTCAACACATATATAGGTCCTCTGAACACTATACACAACTTTACACACTCTGAATTCTTGATACCTAAGAAAACACAGTGCACCACAAAATAGTTCACACTCCATTCTCATTTTATCAAGTTTAGATTCTCACCTGCATCATTCATCACAGGTATGTTCAATCCATGTTATATTTTTTAATTTTTGTTCTTGATTAGTATAGTTATTTGTAGGCCTAAAATGTCAAATGTTCTTCATGTGTGCTTAAAAATGGTATGGGTAATGTCATGTATGCTTAGTCGGGACTGGGTAGACCATTCATCATGCTTAATTTGCAAATACCATGTCTAAATTGTGCAAAAACCTAAACTCAATGCCGTGTGGTATCAAATTATGCGGCCGCACACAAAATTGTACGGTCCACATATCTTAAAATTAGGGCAAATGTGTTGCATGAAAAGTGCGTACCGCACTCAAAATTGTGCGGTCCGCAGAAACATTGTGCGGTCCGCAGAAACATTGTGCGGCTGCAGAAAAATGTATGCGACTGCACTTTGGAACTTCAGTTAACTTGTGTTCTGAACTTGGGATTGTGAGGCCGCACTCAAAATTGTGTGGTCCCACTTCAGGAGTACGAATGCACTTTGAAATTGTGTGGTCCACACATGGCAGTCTTTGGCCGCACTAAAAAATTGTGCGGTACGCACTGTCTCTTCTAAAAACTATTTTCCTGCAGTTGTAATGCAACTGTTTACACTGTTTTGAACTCTAACGCACTTATGTGCCTTGTATTGAAGACAATGGTTCGATCACGAGGTAGAGGAGATACGTCTAAAGGGAGAGGGGAACCCTCCCGAGGCCGAGAAAATGGTACTCACCCACTGGGAGTGCAATCAAAAGCCATCGCCAAAAAGCCGACTACTGGGAGAGGTAGGGCCACAGAGCCCTCAGAATCTACCTCATATGCCCCGTCTAGGGAAGTCTCCGAGGGACATTCAGTGGAGGTACATCCTGAGGCCCAGTCCTAATTACCACAAACCACTGGAGATATCAATTGCGCAACGAATCCTCCACTACAACTAGTTCTTCTGAGAGTTTCGATGTCGGTATCCAGGGTTCATAGCCCTCCCCTACACCTAATCCTCCTACACCACTTGCAGTAGGTGATGATGATGATGTCCTGGATGATGGTAGAGGAGGTGACACTCGAATGGGCAGCTTAGAGAGGTCGAAGAAGAAGGAAGCGTGGGAGGATAGATTTGTGAGTTTGACGGCCTTCACAAGGTTCAGAGAGTAGTGTCCCTAGAGATCGCTCACATTCGAGCGACAATTCTTAATGAAGGATTTGGATAAGTACAATCCAAATGTCCTTAAGCAGTTCTGGGAGAGAAAGGGGTGCATGTGGTTCACCCAAAGTGTCATCGATGCAAATGAGCACTTGGTACGAGAGTTCTATGCCAATGTGGCTCACATAAAGAAGGGTACCAAAATAACCAAAGTGAGAAATTTGAAAGTCAGATTCGACCCAAGCACTCTGAACACTTATCTGGGATTCAAGGAGGTAAAGGCCATCCAGTACTTGGAAAAGCTTGCTATGGTGATGCAGCTCGCCCTTGGTTACCCGAGATTTTGGCTGCTCCAGGACCACCACCACCGTGGACCACAGAAGGGATTCCTATCACACGGGCCACCTTCAATTTTGAAGCAGAAGGGTGGCAAACCTTTGTGCAACAATATTTACCCAAGCCGGAATAAGAACAATCTCCCAATTCCCTGAGCAGTTCTAGTGGCATCTATTATGGACGGGTACCCAATCAATATGGGTGACATCATGTTGGCCAACATGACAGTGGTTGTCCAAAATGGCGAAAGTTCCTACCCATATCCCAACACCCTCACAGAATATTTCACAGATGCAAAGGTGGAGCCGAGGAGCTTTGATACAAAAGTGAGGGCCAAGAAGCCCTTCTTATGGTACCATCAGCACCATCAGCAGAGGCACCAGCTGACCAGTCTGATGAGCCAGACCTTGCTGCCCACACTGCCTGGGAGGTGCTTCAGATGTTCGCCAACCCCGTTGTTCCCCAACTAGAGGATGATGAGATCCAGTTGGAGGAGATGTTGCCATGCACCCTGAGACCACATAGGGAGTTTTCTGTTACTCTCTACCCTCCCTTATTTTGATTTTGCTAAGCATTGAGGAAAATGCTTATTTTTATTCGGGTGGGGGGGGGGGGGGGGGGGGGGGGGGGGGGGGTCTATTTTGGTTGGTTTGAATTGATGACATTTGATGGAATTGGCCTGTAATAACTTTAATACTCTTTTTCTTTTATCTTTATTTTCTCTTTCATTATGTATATATTTCCCCCTCTCTTTTAATGTATATATTATATTCCTCTCGGTTTGTATATTCATGTGCCTTACTTTCAGTAATTTATTTCATAGCTTCTTTATTTTATTTTCTTAATAGTATAGCTTCGTATTTACTTTAATAGCTTCTTTTTTATTTGTTAGCTTATTTTTATGTTTAAGTGAACAATAAGCCTTTGGTTTTCTTAATGCCACGGTTCTTTCCAAAGGTAGATTTTGTGTGAATCGGGTGGCTCTTCCCAATGATGGATGGTGTGACAACCTTCTTAAGGGATAGAGTCCGTTTTTGATGTTTAGGTAAAAACAGTAGAATTAATAAATAAAAGGGCCAAGCATGCTTCACTTGATACCAACACACTTAACTGCACGCTTATGGTTAAAGATAAGCTTTCGGAAAGAAGTGGCTCTAGTTAGTGACCTTGTGACTCTTTTGTTGACTTAGACAATCATCGAGTGGTTTAGTTGAACCATTAAAGATTTTCAATCTTAAATACGGTTGTTGTAGGACCTCGACTCTATTCTCTTTAATAATCCGGTTGTGTAAGAGGTGAGATATTTTGTTACAAGTCCAAGTACCCGTGTGAATGGTCTAGAACTTGCCCCGAATGTGTTTTTAGGCGAAATTCTAAGTCTTGCTTGGCTTCAGAAGTGATTGTAGGCTCTCCTTGAACCATTTTGAAACTTTCCATGGACCACCAATGATGTTATCCCTAGTTAACCCATTTGAGTCTAAATTCTTTTTCATTCGATAGCCATGTTACAAGTCTTTACCCGTTTTATAGTGACCCTCTCTTGGCCCCCAAGCTTCCCTTAGAACTCATGAGTAACAAATGGCGAAAACATAAGTTTGGGGGAGATACGAGGAGTTTGAAAGTGGTATCAAGGCACAAAAAGAGAAAGAAATGAAGAAAACAAAAGGCAAAGAAAAAGAAAGAAAGATCACAAGAAAAACACAAAAAGAAAGTGAATAATGTGAAGGGTTGAAGGGAATTCAAAAGAAAGCAAAAATGCAAAGCATGGAGAAAACAAAGGAGAATATGATTATCATGACCAAGAAAGAGTAAAGTCAAGTCTCTATAGTTCCCCTAAGGAAAAATAAAGTGACTCAAAGAGTCGGCAAAGCATGAGCCAAAAAGAGAAAATGGAGTGCTTAAGGAAAGATGAACCCGTTATATTCCAACTTTTCCCACCTTAGTCCAAAAGCCTTTATTACATGATGAAAAAGTCCTATGTGATTTCAAGCCAAGTAAGTTTACATTAGTGGTGATTTACATGAGGGGCAAGCATATGGTACTTAGAGTTGGGCTTGTAACATTCTTTTGAGAGTGATGGGCGATCCTTTCACAAGTCATTGAATTGAGTGCTACATTCTTGAGTGAAAAGATTTCAGAGAGTATAGGAGGCGGAGTTTGGGATCCATAGTGACCTACATGAAAGTGCGAACTTCCTTGATGAATAAAGTCAACTCTTCATGCTCAAGTGTCACACTACAGTTATTTGTGCTTTAACATTCAAAACATGGCCTTGTTGATAATTCATGAGTGTGTGGGTAATTGTTGGTCCCAATTGATGTGTGTTTGATTCCACTTAGGACAGCTAAAACAACTATTTTCTTGTGGAGGTGGGAACTGCCTTATTTGCTTGCTTGCAAAAGCTTAAGTTTGGGGGAGCTGATAAGTAGGGATTTTGACTGCTTATTTGCTCTTTTTTACTTAAGTTTTAGCCAAAAATGCTAAAAGGTATTCCCGAGAACCATGAAATGTGCTTTCTTTCAGGAGTATTGGGAAATGAGCCAAAGAGGTAAAAATCAACTCAAGAAGGAGTAATTTTGGACAAGAACTGAAACAGAGCAAAAAGAGCAAGAGTGTGGACCGCACATTATTGTGTGCGGCCGCAAACAATGAAGAAGCTCTGACAGATTTCCTATACAAAGTGTGGACAGCACAATTATTGTGCGGCCGTAGAAGATGAGGTTCAGAGAGATGGAAGTTTGGGGGCCTGAAGTAGTGCGGACCGCACTATTATTGTGCGGCCGCAGAATGCAAAAGTACGGCCGCACTCATAAATGTGTGGTCCGCAGAAATATCCCATGTTCAGCTCAAGTCCAAGAGTGCGGTCGCACCCTAGAATTGTGCAGCCGCAGAATTCCATCCTGTCAATCCATCTTCAAAGTGCGGACCGCACACAGAATTGTGCAGCCGCACAACCTCCGCAGGGGCAATTTTCTCCGACAATTTCAGCTGGGTATAAATAGATCTTTTTGTCAAATTTAGGTTAAGTTTTGAACACCTGAAAGTAGATAGTCATTTTTCCTATACTGTTTTGGGTAAATTTGTAATAGTTTATCATTTTAACATTAGATTTTCTTCCCTTAATCATCTGTTATGAGTTTAATCTTAGTTTCTTCTTTAATTTCTTCATTTTTGCCTATGAGTAGCTAAACCCTTAGCTAGGGTTGTGACCCAACCCTAGTATGGGTGCCTAATGGGTGATTGATTTAGGGCTTGTTTATGATTGAGTGTATGATATTTAGCCTAGTTCTTTCTTGAATTTAAAGAATTAATGGTTGCAAACATTGATTCATGCCTAATTGACTTTGTCTCCACTTGAGAAAGAGAGACTAAGTGTAGGAAAACTTGGCTAACAAGAAGTTGGGGTGAATAAAAGAAATTGATAGCCCCAATTAAAGGGTTGAATCTAGAGATAGTAAGACCCGACTTGAGCATCTATCACTTGTTTCGTGAAATACCCATGTGGACTTGAGAAAGCCAAATTGGGGAAAATCACTCAAACTGTCGAGAGGTATAGAGTGGGTAATCACGTGTGATTGCTATATTATACCCCGACCAACCAAATATGCCCTAAAGCTCTCAACCCGTTAGGTATCCAACTAGGTGGAAGTCACAGCCCTAGATCTTTTATAAACTTGAAAAACAACAACACCAAAAATATCGTTCCTTAGCTTTTCATTTACAAACAATAGTATAAATTTTAGACGTAGAAAGAAACAACCAATTATGTGGAAGTGCAATTTGGGCACGCCATACACCTAGTCTAGATATATACCTAATCCAATATAAGCTCTCTGTGAAATCGACCCCAACTCACGTTGGGTATTTATAATTGCAGTGACCGCTTTACAATCCCAATCAGTGGCATGAATTTGGGCGACATCAATTGTCACGACCCAATCTTCCCTCCGTGAGAGGTTGCAATGGCACCTAGTCTCTACGACTAGGTAAGCTTAAAATTTGTGGAAAACAATGAAAATTAAAGCATAAATCTAAACCACTAACAGCAATAAGTAATAAAATAACTTATAGAAATGTCGCTCGGCATATACAATAACCCACTCTCGAAATATACATAGAATTTCTCCAAGATCCGGAACATCATAAGTCACAAGATTCTAAGAATTTATCTAATTGTTCTATACATCAGTATCTAGAAGAAGTAAAGGAAGAACAACACAAAAGAGATGGAAGGGGACTCCGAGGTCTGCGGACACGGACAGATGTACCTCGAAGTCTCCGGAGCAGTAGCGAGTATGCAACTAAAAGCAAAGCTGGTAGGAGGTACCTGTATCTGCACACGAAAACATATTCAGAAGAGTAGCATGAGACACCACAATGGTACCTAGTAAGTGCCAAGCTTAACCTCGGTCGAGTGGTGACGAGGTTAGGTCAGGCCCACTGGTAATTAATAATTAAGGCAGGAGAATATATAGTATAATAAGAGACTAGAATTTAACAAAAGGAAACACAGCAAAATAACAGTACAACACACAGGGGTAAACAACAGGGGATCTCCCAAATCTGATTTTATATGTCAACCCTCTTCTCAAATGATGTTTGATTCACCTCAAATTACAGCCGATCTTCACATGCAAATAATAAGCAAATCGATTGTAACGATCTGTTGTATGTTCATCCCTTAAACACACCAGGGACGTCACTTGTTCCTCAATTGCTAATTGGAACTGAAAATTACTCAAAATGGAGACGATCTATGGAGATGTCGCTCCTTGTGAAAAGTAAACTTGGATTTGTTGATGGAACATGCACTAGAGAGCAGTACGAGAAGAATGTCTTCCACTTGCGGCAGTGGGATCGTTGTAATGCCATAGTGCAGTCGTGGATTCAAATTTCTGTGGCTACGGAACTCTGGAAAGGAATTGTGTACTCTTCATATGCACAGAAGGTTTGGAAGGAACTTAAAGATCGTTTTTGACAAAGTTAAAGCTACTAAAGTGTACCATATGAATAGGGAAATCAGTTGCCTAACACGGGGCATTTATAGTGTATCAATTTATTTCTATAACCTCAATGACCTCTAGGATGTGTTTGAGTCGATAATACCTTAGCCATGTTACTCTGAGAAGTCCGAGATATTTGTTGAGTTTCTTCGCCAACAGAAACTTATAAAAATTTTAATGGGATTAAATGACACTTATGCTCTTCAAAGGTGCCCAATACTAATGATGCAGCTAACACCTTCACTTGATCAAGCATATTCAATGATAGTTCAGGAAGAAAGTCAAAGGTTAACCTAGCTCTGATACCACAGTATAAGAAACAGAGCAAGAGACTCCAAGAAAGCAAACTATATCATAGATACGAAATTTTTTCTACAAAAAGGGTTGGCTATTGCCAAGCTACACTAACAGTTAATTTGCTTATAGTCACAAAAGTTTTACTACAAAGGGGCTGACTTCACAATCCATAAGGGATGGCTTGCTAAGCTACACAACTCAGAAAACTTTTGTACTATAATCAATCTTAGCTATTATAACTCGTAAAACTTCCGTACTACAACAAGCTAACTTTCTTAGAGTATTCTTACTTTGTTTTCATACATGGACCGGCCTTTCCATCCATTCGATAGAAAGAACAAGAGAGAAATTTAGAAGGAACTCATATGTAATATATCACAAAAATGTACAAAGGTTACAAGATGATCCTACAACTACTACATGGCCTCCATTATATAGGACTTGGATTTTGAGTGCTTCGGTTAAGTATGGGTCGTAAAGGGACATGTTGAAATTTGAAAAGATAATTATGAAGACAGTCCGTGCATTCAAGGTAACTTCTACAGTCCCTGAATTCTGGGAAGTGAACCTATGAATATTGAGAGCAACTCCTTTGTGTCAGCAAACAACTCAAATGTGAAGTTTAGAAAGAACATAAATTTGTTTTGTGATTATTGTAAGACAAGAGATACTTGCTATAAGTTGGTAGGGTATCCACTAGGTTTTAAGTTCAACAACAAAAGAAGAGGTGTTACTGACAACTACACACCTATGTAATACAATGTGAGTATAATGGAGGAGACTAAACACACAAGAACTGATGGAATTGGTATGATAAATGGCATGATCATGAAGCAACTCCAATTTTCACACCTGAGCAGTATCAACAAATACTTAGAATGTTGAGCAAGGAAAAGGGTCCAGCAGAAGAAAAAACACCTACGGATGTGGCCAATATGGCAGGTAATTCAATTACTGACCAAATTAAGTGGATCATTTTGGTTCTTCAAATCACATAGTTTCATCCTTAGTTCTGTTATCTTGTCCTTAGTTTGTTCCCTATTCTAAATCTACTTCAGTACATTTACCAAGTGGAGAAAGTACTGAGATCACACATATAGGATCATGTGCCCTGTCCAACACTCAAACTCTACATGATGTGCTTTATGTGCCTAAGTTTCAGTATAATCTGTTATTTGTGTCCATATATATCAAGGAGTTAAACTGTATAGTCATTTTTTATCCTAATTTTTGTCTCTTTCAGGGTTTTTTTAGCATCAAGGTGAGGGGGATTGGTAACCTCAAGGATGGACTCTACATCCTCAATCATTCAAAGCATGTTGCACCACTCACTTCCACTCCTATGACTACTACCCTGACTACCTCCTCAACTATGTTGTGGCATCAAAGACTTGGGCATGCTCCTCATATAGTTCTTAAGGAAATACCAACAATAAAGACATTGTTGTCTAATTCTATTTCTTATAACTGTAGTGTTTGTCCATTAGCTAAACAGACTAGGCTGCTTTTTCCTACTAGTATTTCAAGATCAAAATGTTCATTTGAACTTGTTCATATGGATGTGTGGGGTCCTTATAGAGTAAATACTTACAATGTTTGTAGATATCTCCTGACTCTTGTTGATGATTTTCAAGAATGACTTGGACCTTTCTCTTAAGACTGAAAAGTGATGTCTATGTGATTTTATCATATTTTCTTCATTTGGTAGAAAATCAGTTTTCTTCAATGTCAAGATTTTCAAGTCTGATAATGGCTATGAGTTCTTCAATTCTTTTTGTTCTAATCTATTTCAAACCAAAGGAATTGTTCATCAAAGTAGTTGTGTCTATACTCCCAACAAAATGGAGTTGTAGAAAGGAAGCATAGACACCTACTTGAAGTAGGCAGAGCCTTGAGGTTTCAAGATGCATTACCTTTAAAACTATGGGGTAAATGTATTCTAGCATCTACCTATATCATTAATAGACCGCCTAGCACTGTCCTACATGGAAAGACTCCTTATGAGCTTTTTCATGGTTGTTCCCCAAAACTGGACCACCTAAGGACAATAGATGTCTTTGTTATGCTACCAGATAGAGGTTTACAAATGAAACCGACAAACCGCACAAACCCGATAATCCGAGTCAAACCGAGAAAAAAGCCTGACTATGATTTGGTTTGATTTGGTTTGGTGTTGAAAAACAAAAATCCAACCATATTTGGTTTGGTTTGGTTTGGTTTGGTTTTAACTAAAAAAAGTCAAACCGAAACCAAACCAACCCGACATTATATGTATAGAAGTTTTAATTATGTTTAATACATAAAAATATTTATGGTGGTGTAGTTTATAAATATTTCTTAAGCTTTTTTATAGTTTTATCTTTTAACGTATTATTTCAAGTTTGGGCTTATAATTTTTGGATGCTCCAATAAGTTTTATAGTCCATAAATGTTAGTAACTCAAATAAATCCTAAACTAAAATCAAATCAATACTAATGCTAACAAAAGACATTCAATTCAATTGTACTATGAATGAAAATAGTGTTGGATATCTATTTTTCAGTTTTTCCTGGTTTAGATAAAATGTATAACTTATTTTTCTTTTAGTGGTTAGTCGTGTAAATAATAGTACGTATTAGTCATAATTTTAAATTATATTTTTTTTCATTATGGCTTATTAATAATATTTATTTTATGCGATTTTATTATCTTTATTGTTGAATATTTTAGTACAATGCCATGACTCATCTCATATTTATATTATTTTATTGAAAAACACCTTATATAGTTCTGTCTTACTAGGTTTAACGAATTATTTGGAGCACAAATTTTACGTTTTGTGCTAGGAAGACTTTACGGGAAAAAAGACGAAAAAACACGAGACCCGAGATTAAAAAACCTGACTTTTATTGGTTTGGTTTGGTATTTAGATTTACTAACCCGATACAATTATTTTGGTTTGGTAAGTAGAAATTCGAACCAATCTGACCCATGTACACCCCTACTACCAAACTTGACTTTCATGACATTCCAACTAAAATCCACTCATGTTGTTCTTCTAGGTTATGCTTCTACACATAAGGGCTATAAACTATATGACCTTCACTCTGGAAAAACCTTTGTCAATCGAGATGTGATCTTTAAGGAACATATCTTTCCTTTCAAATGTCCAAATGGTAAATTTCTTTCATCATAACATGATTCCTTAATACCTATGCCTGCAGCTATTTCTGATGTCTTTTCTCCTTCTTTATCACGGGATCATGTGCTAGTCTCATCTACACTAGCACCTCCTACCTCACTGCCTTCATCTCCAATCACCAACTTTCCAATTTCACCTTCAGAACCTCATAGTCCTCCATTTACTACCAATTCATTTCATTATGCAGAGTCAATTCCATTAGACACCTTGCTCTCTTCTTCTCCCATGGACCCTGCTACTTCTGCTGAGCCTAACTCACGTGACTTACCTCCACCTAGGAAGTCAGGGAGAACTAGTACTCCACCAATTTGGTTGACTGAATATGTTCATTCATCCCTACCATCCATTTCTTCTATATCTCATCCTATCCAACATTTTATTTCCTATAGTCACCTATCTCCTCCTTTTAGAATATTCCTTACTTCTTTTTCTGTTGATGTTGAACCATCATCTTTTCATTAAGCTAGTAAGGATGAAATATGGGTTGAATCTATGAAACTTAAAATTGAGGCATTAGAACGGAATAACACTTGGTCTATAGTTGACTTACCTGTTGGTAAAACACCCATTGAATGCAAATGGGTGCATTAAATAAAGTACAATGCAGATGGCACTATAGAAATATTCAAGTCCAGACTGGTTGCTAAAGGCTTTACACAACATGAAGAATTGGATTTTCATCATACATTCACTCTTGTTGCTAAGCTGACTACTGTGAGGTCTGGTATTGTCACTGCTGCTCTCAAGCACTTGCCTATATTTCAGATGGATGTTCAGAATGCCTTTTCGAATGGAGATCTTGAAGAGGAGGTTTACATGAGTTTGCCTCAAGGATTTAGTAGCCCTACTTAAATCCCTAGATGGGCTCAAGCATGCATCTAGTAAATGGAATTTGAAGTTGTCTCAAGCCTTGTCTTTGTCTGGTTTTAAGCGAAGCAAGCCTCACTATTCTTTATTTACAAGAAATGTGGATAACAAGTTTGTTTTTATTCTTGTTACAGGAAATGATTTGCAGCAAAATTAAACTTGCACAAAAATCTCTGCATCAACATTTTAGGATGAAAGAACTTGGAGAAGTTAGATATTTTTTAGGCATAGAATTTGCTATATCAAAGGAGGGCATCCTTATGACTCACAGAAAATATGCATTAGAAATTATATCTTATGCAGGCTTTGCAAGTTCTAAACCTAAAGAGACACCAATGGGGCAGAACTTGAAGCTGACAAGCACTGAGTTTGATACTTGCACAAACACAAGTAAGGGAGATGAGTTGTTGGAAGACAGGGGGAATTCTCAAAGGCTCGTAGGGAAGCTTTTGTATCTAACAATAACAATGCCTGATATCTCATATGCGGTGCAATCACTAAGTCAGTTTATGCATGCGCCTAAGAAATCACACTATGAAGCAGCTCTTCATGTAGTAAGGTACATCAAGAAGCAACCAGGGATGGGGCTGTTATGTCAAGTGACAGCAATGAAGAAATAGAAGCATTTTGTGATTTAGACTGGGCCTCATGTCCTATGTCAAGAAAGTCTATTACCAGATATTGTATTAAGCTTAGAAGTTCAACCATGTCCTGCAAAGCCAAGAAGCAACACACTATATCTAGAAGCTCAACTAAAGCTGAGTACAAAAGCATGGCACACACAGTAGCTGAACTTGTGTGGTTGAAAGGTCTATTGGAATAGCTTAATGTGAATCTAAAGTTGCCCATGAAGGTGTTCTGTGATAATAAAGTAGCATTGCAAATTGCTGAAAATTCTATGTATAATGTGAGAACAAAACACATAAAAATAAATTGTCATTTCATCCGAGAAAAAATTCAAGAAAGGCTGATCAAGACATTCTATATTGCCAGTCAAGAACAAGCTACAGATGTGCTAACCAAAGCACTTGGACATCAACAACATGCAGCATTAATCTCCAAGTTGGGAATGAAAGACATTTTTTCATTCTCAACTTGAGGGGGAGTGTTGAAATTAGAGTCGTAAATTGTTGTACATTTCTGTATTTATATGTACGCTTCTAGGAGGTAGTTAGTTAAGAAGTTAGTTGTTAATTTTCTCTTTCACAAAG
This sequence comes from Nicotiana undulata, assembly GCA_005239495.1. NCBI lineage: Eukaryota > Viridiplantae > Streptophyta > Magnoliopsida > Solanales > Solanaceae > Nicotiana > Nicotiana undulata. Next base: position 34,695 of record MDKH01211768.1, read on the forward strand.
TTGGTTGTGTTAGTTAGGATAAATAGGTGATGTACAACTATTATTCAGTCCAAAGTAGCTAACAGAAAAATTGCTTCTTATTTCTTTGCCTCTCTCTATTGTCTCTTCTCTTCTCTCTCGCTCAAGCTCACCAATAGCGGAACCTTGGGCTAGATTTCAAACAGAATTGTTATAAAGAAATCCAAACAAGAGACTTAAATGTAACGTTGTATATCTCAAGAAAAGTTAGTATTAAGAAGTCAAATCTTGAAGGAGATTTCTGAAATCATTCCAAGAAAATATCATCAAACTTTTAGTAGAAGCCGACAACCAAGAGGAAATTAAGAACTTGAGCAAGACAACCACATAAGTGGGCTTCAAACCTGCAAGTATTTTTAGATGTCAGAACTAAAAACCCATGCTTTCTTACCTATTTGACATAGTTATAATATTCCTCATCTTTTGTGTACACCAAGGAGTATTTCATTACTACTGACTCAATCTTTTAGGGCACTTGACCAGGACATATATACACTTTTTTCTTTCATATATAATTATATGCTACATAATCATTGTTTTGATAGTATTGATGTTACTTATAAAATTGCTTACTACATGACTCGGCATACAAGTACAATGTACGTGGGATAAACTAGTGGGTAAGAAGAAAAAAACTAAAAATATCATATGACTATGAGATAGTGAGATTTCACCTAATCATGAATATCCTTATGATATACCCTTCTAATATACAAACCTCTTGATTAGGTATATCCAGAACGAACAACCTGCGATCTCCAAAGACCAAAAGCTCGCGTGACAACTTGGATCCTTTGATTTTGATTAATGGGTAAGAGTGCCACCTTTTGTGAGGGTTAGGCAGTTCGAACTTTTCCGTAAACATAAACTTATTATTCAACTGGAGATAGAGGACTGGCCCTCGAGAACTTCTCAATTACTCCCTCCGATCATAAGTGATCAATTTGTTTTTGCCATGTCCATTAATAAAATATTTAAATTCTATATAAAAATATCTAGTATGACTAACTACCCTTAATTAAATATTTAATGTGAGGAGTAAAAAAACTTTTTGGGATATGTACATAAGCGTAATTTCATAAAAAGAAATTGAATTCTTTCTTGATTATATAAAAGGACACTTATTTTGGACCAAAATAAAAAAAACAAATTGGTCACTTATTGTGACCGGAAGGAGTATCAACAAAAAAAAACGGAAGGCCAGGGCAAAGTGATACCATTTGCACGTAGTCTACTGCATCCACAAAAGAGAATAGCAAATAATGAAGAGTATTATGTTGCAGCAGTAAAAGAAATCATTTATAGACATCAATGATGAGAGAACTATCCAACGCAAAAGTGGGATCATCAACAAATTGGAGTAAACATGGAAGAAAAACAGACTCCGGAAATAGTTAGCATACATTGATATCTCATAAGTCAATCAGAATCTTGCCAATGGATTCCAAGTGGATTACCATTGCAAAGCGATTTCTTGAGTTGCAGTCTGCAGCATCCATGATTCTCAAACAGACACATTGATACAAATCTCCAGTTGAATATTATGTTGGAAGCCATTTATAGACATCAAGAGCAGACCAATATTCCAGTGTGAAGGTGGATCATCAAAATATTGTAGCAGATGTACAACAGATTGTATTTCCTTAAATCATCCAAAACACTGGTGGATCATATTCGCTGAAGAAGCAGGACAATAAGTTATTACCGCGATTTCTAATTTCCCATTGCATTATAAGCGTAAGAACCATGCGCATGGATGAAAGAGCGTGCTTTGAGGGAAGAGGGGAAGAAAGATTATAGAAAGGCTAAGTGAAGTACTTATAGGGACTTCTTTAACATTCTTCTTTCCTCTTCTTGCTTATCACACCTGAGTGGAACTTCTCTAGTCTTTTGATAAACAGGAAACTACAAATATCTAATTGGTAACATATTTAGTATGAAGGCCAATTTGCATGGCTATATTGCCAGTGGGAACTGGGAAGTTAACCAATGGTTATCTTGTTCCCAAAATTGAATTACCACATGTAAGCTTATAACAAATTATTGACAAGCAATCTGATGGAAGCATTTGATGGGGGGCATTCTATACTGTATCTTCCATTCTTGATGCCCTTCCACACTTCATTTATTCATGCGTGTAATAAGATCGTTCAATCACCATTTGAGACTCCAGATGATCAACTTACTCACAAGACGAAATCTGATCAAAATAATTTCTTTGATAATTTAAATGCATAGTTCTTATTGTGGGTCTCAGAATAAAGGCAGAATAAAGGACAAGTGAACTGAAAATGCAGCAGTTCAACTATACAACGATTGGCCTGCTTCAGCTGTAACCTCTGGTATCAACTGTAATATGGGAAGTGCTGGTATCAATAATATTAATTCTTCACGGGCACAAGCTGTGCATAAATGCTTCAAATGAACTGAACCAACCTATTGAGCTTATGACATCTCTACTGCAAAAGTTGAACTGCAGCTATAGCTGGAATTTTCTCTCGCAGTTTCTGAGTTACAGCCACACGAACAGTAATTACACCTGCCGCAGGACCTGTGATTCGGACTTTAATTATTGGCTCCTCAATTGCTACTAGTTCTAAAGTTCCACCAGCTGCCCCAACGAGATATGGCCTTAATTCTTCAAGAACCTAAAATGGATATTGAAAGTAAAAACTGAGGAAAGAAACCTGAGGGGAGAAAGCAAAAGAAGAAAAATAGAGAAATGCAACACACGACAGATTTAATGTATGTTAGCATATTGATGATTTGTGAGAATGTAGCTGTAGAAAGAGATCAAATAAAACCCTAGGTCTTTTAAGTCAGCACAGAACTCTAAGATTATATAGTGTATGTATAGATGTAATCAAGACCTTTGTCATTCACAGACCAAACTTAATGGAAATGGGCAATGAGCCAATGACAGAGTTTGTATCTGTGCTGCGAATCAAGGTTTAACCTTCCCCACCTTCTTTCTAAGAACTAAGAGTGGTGATTCATATAGTTATAGCGATACACATCCAACACTGACACAATTTGGAATATGCAAAATGTCAGTATGCTGGAGCATCCAGTGAATGCTCTGTCCGTGATAATATTTATAAATTTGGACCGAATCAACTAAATCATTTTGATTCGTTAGATAAGACTGTAAGTCTTCTTCACCAAAGGATGATAACAAATACTTCTCAAGGGAAAGAGAAGATGTGGACGAACAACTTAATGCAATTTTACTACCACCATTATGCTAATGGTGGACTCTGGACTCCCAAAGAAAGATATGATGTCACCGCTAGATTTGGCAATTAGACTTCTTCAGTACAGACATTCCCAGTCTATCAAAAATATCTCAATAAAGATATTTTTTCTGCCACGGCAACTTAAGGGCTGTTTGGCCATAAGAAAATTTTCATGTTTTTTGGAGTTTTTTTTTACTTTTTTCGAAATTATTTATCCATAAAAATTTCAAATTTCACTTGAAATGAACTTCGATTAAATTTAAAAAACATCAAAAAACAGTTTCTCAAAATTTTTCACTTTGAATCACTCACAAAAATTTAAAACCAGCTCCAAATTATACTCATGTTCAATCACAACACTAAAAAAAAAAATCTATTTCTTTCCGGAATTTTACAATTCTTACGTCCAAACGCCCACTTAGAATGAGAAGATTTAAACATTTGCCCTATCAGATTATGCACAAAGTTCATGTAACATTGTTTTCCTGTATAAATTACTAGGCTGAATACATATGTAGCCCCTTAAACTTGTCCATTTTTTTCATTTAGACACTTGAACTAAGAGGAGTACCTATTGGACACCTCAACTCAAATTATATTGTGTAATTGAACACACATTGCTGACTTGGCACATCATGTGTAGTACACTCTCCTTTCAGAGAGTGAAAAGTTCTAACCTTTATTTTATATTTTTTTGTCTCCTTCAACCTCAAATTTTCACCACCATCTTCACTTCCTCCGCCATCATTCCCACCACCTCCAAAAAAAATTCCCTTAAATTGTTTTAGCTTTTCTTCTCTTTTTTTTGTTCCACAGTTACTTCTCCTCTTCATCATATAAAATTTGTCTCTCCCTTTTATCAAAATTATCTTAAATTTTTCTTCCCCTAAAACCACCACTGCCACCCTTACCGGCGAAATTCATACCACCAGCGATTACCTTCTTCTTTCCCTTGCCTTCTTCTTTCTTCCTCACATATATAAAAACCCATTTCTTTCAGATAACCTACTTCTATAGCCATTGACACACACACCTATTCATGAATGCTTGAAGGTTTTATTGGGTATGGCATAATTAAAAGTTGAACAAGTTTGATCCCATGAATCAATAAGATTCATATATCTCAGTTTTCTGAAATTTGTGGTATATAAATCTGCTAGAAATTAAACTTAAATTATCAATGTAAAATGTAGTATAAAAGAATATAGAATGGAGTACATTGAATGATGAAGTTGGACGGCAGTGGGTAGATGTTTAATAAAAAAATGGGGTAGTTTACTGGTGGTGGCGTCAAGGTGGTATATGGTATTTTCACTTGGGATTGGGCGTTCAATGAAGGAGCCCAAAGGCAAGGTGGAAGAAAAGGGTGCGCTGATGTGTCATTTTCTCATTTGTAACACTGCCATGTCAACAGCATTTGAACCTCACGCATGAAGTTTTCTGGCTTGCTGCAAAAAAATGTGTTCAATGAAACAATATAATTTGAGTTGGGGTGTCCAATAGGTACTCCTCTTAGTTCAAGTGTCTAAATGGAAAAAATGGACAAGTTTAAGGGGCTACATATGTGTTCAGCCAAATTACTAACAGCTTCAAGTGTCTTCTCATTTTTCTTTTTTCACAAACCACAGCCTCGAGAGCAGGCTACTTCATCGTATGTTAACCAAACAAAGGATTGGTTGAAAGAAAGATAAAATAAACATTTCTGACACTTCTGTTCTTTCTATCAAGAGTTGGGTGATACACTTGATGTATACCATGATAAAATAGGAAATGGTTAACTTCATAAGGATCCTTCGAAATACAAAAGAAAACCTAGAAGAAATGGAAGTACACCCATAATGATTACAAACCATATCAGATATCATTCGTCGCTGATGTAATATAACTCTGTTTTTTCAAGCCCTGAGAATATTTATAACTGCTTCCTGATTCAGCAGTTACGTTCAATTTCATGCATGTGCCTGAACACACTAAAACATACGTGCTGCATGGTCATACCATCTTTAGGGGAAGGAGAGGATGCATAATGCCAAACAACATAAATACCATTCCCATATCTTCATTACAACAACTTTCTGCCCTAACTAATGTAAAATAATTTCCCCTAAGATCACAGATGTGGTCACCTGCATTTTGGCAGTCTTTATGTTTCATTCTACTTAGAAGTTTTCAAACATGGTATTGCCCAGTTTTAGACCAATTCCTCAATTTGATTTCATCACAAGTTACAACCTCTCCGAGACCAATTCATTAGGTTGCACATATAAATTCTAGCTCTATTCTCTTTCCGTCCCTCAATGTCCCAAACTATTCCTATGTTTGCTATATTTAATATTTAGACAATCGTACAGAACTAGTTCTAGAGCCAGAAATACAATATCTCTCAAATGACCAAGGAGAGATTTTGGAAATGACTAACTTGTCCAATACTATACTTTTTTGATCAGTAACTTGCCAATAATATACTTGGAGACTATGAATTTCAGATTCATTGTTTTCAAGGCATAGATTTTAGGTGCACCAAAGACAAATAGACAACCAGAATGAAATATTTACCATCTCAATGTTTTCTTCATTAAGCTCAAGGCCAGTTTCTTCATCTGGAACTGATTCAACTGCAACAATTTGTGGGATCTTTTCCATCAAACGGCGCTCAATTCCCATTTTCATGGTCACTACAGCACTTGGACAGGAGCCACATGCTCCTTGGAGTTTTAACTTTACAACATTTCCATCAATCTCATGCAATGCAACATTGCCTCCATCAGCAATGAGGTATGGTCGAATTTCATCCAATACACTCTCAATGTTCTCTGCTGTAAGTGGTAACTCTACTACTGGATTTGGAGTCAATACAGCCTTCACAACTGCACAACATCCAAATAAGCAGATTATTCCATATTAAAGTGTAAATCAACCTCTACCAAGGGGAGATATTTGAAAACGCCAACCAATGGAACCAAGTAAGTCTCGGCTAACTTGCAACTAAAACATGATTAAACATTTGAATTGAAATTACAACCAGCAACGTTGTTTTATCTCTTTGTTGCATATTAATAAAGTCAAGAAACAATTAGGATAGTACTCAAATCACCAAACATCAGGTTGTTGGAAGAAAAGAAGAATTTCCTTGCACAGTAAAAGAAAGGACACAAGATTTAACGTGGTTCGGATCAAAATGACCCTACGTCCACCAGAGAACAGTTGCCTTTACATTATTAACAAAGGAATGGGAGATTTCCCAATTACACCTAAGAGAATTGCTCTCTCAACTCTCTACTCACTACAATATATTGTATGATTTCTGGGATGGTTCAACAATGAAGAATGGTCATCCTTTTATAGATGCCCAAACTTGGGCTCCACGCACAAAAATAGAAAAGGAAAAATAAATACAAAATTTGTCCTCCACTAATTTTACTTGCTCTCCAAAAGTGTTATCAAATGCAAAAAGCGCAAAAAAACTCTAAGGTCTGTTGGGGCTTTTAAGCGCAAAGAAAGCGTGGGCTTTAATGAAGAAAGACGCAAAGGGAGTAAAACTACAGATATGTATGTGTAGTCCAAGACTAATAGCTATAAGCATAAATACCAAATATACAGACAAAGAAATTGAAGAAAACTATGATAATGTGAAATATCAATTGTTTAATGTTGCCTCTTCAAGATTACAGTCATCGACAAGGAAAAGTATGCCTTGGAGCCTTGATGACAACACTAAAGCGCTCTCGCTCAAAGTGCTCAACATGTTTTGAGCCTTGCTTCAGGGCTTAAGCGCGCTTTAAGCGCGCCTTTGATAACACTGCTCTCCAAGTGCACTTGCTAGCCAAGTATACTTGTTCTCCAAGTATATTGACACATGTGATTTACTACCACATTGTCTTAACCAACTCTTCAATATCCACCTTGGTTTGCTTCACGAGTATGCGTATGAACAACTCTGGTCAAAACTTCTAAGCTTAGTGGGATACCCCGTCGTAAGAAACAAGAAGAATCAAAGCAACATACCACCTCCACCTAACAATTGTTCTCTTCGGAGTTGCATCAGTTGATGCGTACTCCCGCCAAGTCCTTGCAGTGTGCAAACTTAGCGAGTGGACTACCTTGGTCAACATGCCTGCAGCGTTATCGTCTATGATAACCTTCACAACCTTGATAGTTCCCTCTTCTTCAACATCTCGAATAAAACGAAATCTGACATCAATGTGTTTAGTGCGCTGATGAAGCATTTGATTTTTAATTAGATGAATAGCACTCTGACTATCACATCTAAGGGTTCATTCATGCTGAACCAAACTCAATTCCGCCACTAAACCTATCAACCAGGTAACTTTTTTCATTGCTTCCGTTGCTGCCATGTATTCTGCTTCTGTCGTAGACAAAGCGACAATCGACTGTAGAGTCGATTTCCAACTAACAACATTGCCAACAAGAGTAAAGATGTATCCGGTTGTGAACCTCCTTTCAGGATCCCCTGCATAGTCAGAATCCACATAACCGAGAATTGAAATACCTCCACCACCTTTTCGACATGTCAGACCAGCCTCAGAAGCTCCATTGAGATATCTCAATATCCACTTGATAGCTTCCCAAATGCCTCATTCCTGGATTGTACATGTATCTGCATACCACACTTAGAGATTGAGCAATATCTGGATGTGTACACACTATAGCATACATAATGCTACCAATTGCGCGGGCATAAAGAACCTTTAACATATGCTCCACCTCATCCTCGGACTGAGGTATTTGTAACTCTGAAAGTTTAAAATGAGGAGCTAACGGTGTACTTACAGGCTTGCACGTACGCATATGGAATCTCTCGAGAACCCTTTCAATAAACCTCTTCTGAGAAAGATGTACAACACCATCTTCTCTTGAAATCTCCATACCAAGGATTTTCTTTGCACCTCCCAATCCTTCATGCCAAAATCCTTACTCAATAGTTTCTTCAAAGCATTTATTCTGTAATGGTGTTAGGAGCAATAAGCATATCATCAACATACAACAGTAAATAAATCATTGAGTTATCAGACAATTGTGATAAACACAACTACCAAATGTACTCCTTAAGAATTCATTTGTAGTCATGAATGCATCAAACCTCTTGTACCACAGTCTAGTGGGATTGCTTCAAACCATACAGACTTCTTCTGTTGGTATACATGATCTTCTTTCCCACAGGTAGGAAACCTTTAGACTGATCCATATGGATTGTCTCTTCTAGATCACCATGTAAGAAAGCAGTTTTGACAACCTGTTGAAGCTCCAAGTCAAGTTGTGCAACCAATGCTAGTAGCACGAGAATTGAGCTATGCCGCACCACCGGAGAGAAAATCTCATTGTAGTCATTCCCTCCTTCTGACTCAAACCCTTTGCAACCAATCTCGCCTTGAACCTTGCATCTTCCACTTCATGAATTCCCTCTTTCTTTCTGTAAACCCATTTGCATCCAACTATCCTCTTCCCCTTTTGCCTTTTCACTAAGACCCATGTCTGAATCTTGTGAAGAGACTCCATCTCTTCAGTCATGGCTAACCGCCATTGTATAGCATCCTTGCAAAAAGTTGCTTCAACATAAGAGGAAGGCTCCAGATCCTTAATCTCTTCTTCTGCCGCTACAAACACATATGCAATCAGGTTTACTTGATCTATAAGGCGTTACGGTCTTTGTATCTGCCTCTTCTCCCTTCCCTTAGCAATTGTATATGGTTCATCTACGGCAAGTTCTTCAAGATCAACATCTTTTGACTCATCTTTAACCTGAGTCTCTTGATCTTTTTCCTTGGTAAGCTCCACCTGCTCGTTGTTCTCGTTTCGTGAAAACTCCACAGAAACTTTACAGGGATCATGTATAGAAGATTCATCAAAGGTGACATCTCTACTAACTATAAATTTGAGTAAAGACAAACACCAAAGTTTGTACCCTTTTACTCCATCCACAAACCTACGAATGTGGCTTTTTTAGCCTTTGGTTCCAGCTTTCCTTCATTAAAATGATAATAAGCTAGACACCCAAATACTCGTAAGTATGAATGGTTAGAGGGTTCACCTGACCATACCTCATTCGGAGTCTTAAAGTCAATCGTCGATGCGGGAGATCGATGGACAATATGAGCAGCAGTGTGAACCGCTTCAGCCCAAAATAGTTTGGACATTTTGGCTTGTAGGAGCATACAACGAGCCTTTTCAAGAAGAGTTTTGTTCATCCTCTTAGCAACTCCATTATGTTGGGTCTGCGGTGTGCTGACAGTCCTATGTCTTGAGATTCCATGAACTTTGCAGAAATCATTAAACTCTTCACTGCAAAACTCCAAGCCATTGTCTGTGACAAGATATTTGATTTTTTGCTCCATTTGCTTCTCAACCAAAATTTTCCACTCTTTAAATGCTTCAAAAGCATCACTTTTGCCTTCAAAAACTGCACCCAAACCTTTCGTGAGAAATCATCAATAATAGTGAGAAGGTACCTTTTTCCGCCCTTCGATGGAAGTTGAGAGGGACCCCATAAATCTGAATGGATGTAGTCTAGCACCCCTCCTGTCTTGTGCTTGCTAGTGCTGAAACTGGCCTTCTGCTTCCCTAGAACGCAGTGCTCACAAAATTCAAGTGTGTTGATCTTCTCACCTTTCAAAAGGTTATGGTTGCTCAACATCACCAGTTCACGTGCGCTCGTATGACCCAATCTCATGTGCCATAATCTTGCCTTGTCATCATTAGATAACTGCACTGGAGATGCATTTCATGTGCCATAATCTTGCCTTGTCATCATTAGATAACTGCACTGGAGATGCATTTGCAGAGCCAACAATGATGCTTCATGCCAATGTGTAAAGGCCATCCTCCAGCTTGCCTTTCAGCATGACCAAAGAACCTTTAGTCACCTTCCTAGTTCCTCCTCTGCCCATGTACTTGTAGCCTTGTTCATCCAGAGTACCCTCGGAGATCAAATTTTCTTCAGATCCGAAACATGAGGACTTGTGTAATAGTCCTCACGGCTCTATCATGGCGGCGAACCCGAACTGAGCCAATGCCAACTATTGCACAAGTTGCATTACTGTCCATTACTACAGTTCCTCCACTTTTCTCATAGCTGCTAAACTAGTCTCTTCGGAACGTCATATGCAGATTACAAGCAGAGTCTAACACCCATTTGTTTCCATAACTTCCATTATTACACGATGTTGTAAGTACATAATCATTATCAGAATCATGTACTTGTTCAACTGTGGATGCACTCGCCTTTTCCTTGGACTTTGACGTTGGGCAATCTCGTGCAAAGCGCACCTTCTTGCCGCAGCCCCAACAATCTGCATTCTTCTTGTTCACACGAGACTTTGATCTGTGCTTTGATTCGCTCCTTCCCTGTTGGCTAGTCCGGCCTCTCACAAAGAGCCCACTTGCTTGATCATCTCTGTCTCCTTCAAAATGCCTCCTCACATTACTAGAGTTAAGTGCTTGTTGCACTTGCTCAAGGTTGATAGGCTCCTTGCTATACATCACGATATCCTGAAGTCCTGAAGGTTAATTTTACTTGCTCTCCAAGTGCAGTGCTAGCCAAGTATACTTGCTCTCCATGTTCACTTGCTAGCCAAGTAATTTGGCACATGTGATTTACTACCAATATTGTCCAAACCAACTCTTAAGTAAATTTGATAACCGTATTTGAGTAGACTAGTTTAAGGTGTTAATTCGACCTCATGATAGCGGAGGAAAATGTTCAAGTAACGATTGAAAAATTAATTTTCCATAGAACACGATTCAAAGTTAAAAAATTGAATAGTTAAATGTATTTGAAAGATGAGTGTCACATAAATTTTTTGGAAGATGATAATAAAAAAGTAATTGACTCATGAAACAGTAACAAGGCCAAATAAGTTGGAACATAGGGCTTATAAAATAGTAAGTACTAGTACTTATTACTACTGGATGGTCCAAAATGGAAAGAATGTCATATAAATAGAGATAGAGGCAGTATCTCAAACGGAGAAAATTAACCCAAAAAAGAAGAAGAGGAAAAGCAAGCACACCTAGCTGCTTTGAACCACCAGGTGAACGAAAACTAACCGCCTGCCGCAAGGAAAGTCGAGTTCCGAAGAACCCATAAATATGCAAAACACATAGAACTGTTAGTATTTCAGAAAAAAAAAATTGGCAGTAAAACACCAAAAATATAAGAAGCGAAGCCGTACTTTGAGAGGAGGATGAAACGGGAAGAGTGTTGAAGATGGAGAGCAGGAGGAGGATTCTAGGGCTTGTGAGTTTCTGCTGAAAGGAGGAGTTGAAGGATTCAATAGCATGGTTGCTTTCATCTTATTATTTTGTTGATCTATTACCAGTACTTATTATCAGGGAAAATGAAAATATGTACTCATATTTACAACACGAATGCAAAAAGAAGTTAAGATCAACTTTAAGGGGTAAAAGAGTTAAATTAATCCCTCAACTATGCCAAAAGATTTAGGACCCGTTTGGCATTTTATCAAATAAATTTGGATTTTATTTGACAAACACTTATTTGTCTATAGATTTTGCATATAATATGACAAAATTCCAAATTCCAAAATAAGTACAAGCAAGAATTTGAATACTTCCTTTTGGGATACTAACTCATTTTCTAAAAATCTCCCACATATCTCAAAAGAAATAGAAGGATAAATATTTTACTCGATTTTTCTTACATGTAAGTACAATGCATTGAATCTGGTGTCTCGTAGACTATGAACCAGACCTAGAAAAAATAAGATTAAGCTTACAAAATAATTGGTGAAGTATAGAACTTCTATGAACCAAAAATTCTTCTGTACGCGTAGGGTCTTATCTATCACATTATACCCGCACAGTCTTTGTCGTTATCGCAGTTTTGCGCTAAAAGTTCATGCGCGCGGTCACGGCCCAGAATTTCCACATTTGGGGCCGTGATGGAGCCAACGTTAGAGTATTCATAAGCCAACTTTAATCAATGTCAATAACAAGAACAATTAAGCTAAACAGAAGTTAAATGATTTGCGGAATAACATAAAACCCATAATATCTTATACATTTAGGATCTGGAGTCACAACTCACGTGTTTCTAAGATTTACCGCAAATATTGTCTGAAAGAAAATACACTTGTTCTGAATGAAAGGAAACAGTAACATAAAGGAAACTAGGAAGGGACTCCGGGGTCTACGGACGCCAGCAGATCTACCTTGAGTCTCCGACAAACAAGTCCAGCTCCTAACCTCACGATCAGCTAAAGCCGGTACCAAAATCTGCACAAAAAGTGCAGAGTGTAGTATTTGTGCAACTGACCCTATGTACTTGTAAGTGTCGAGCCTAACCTCGACGAAATAGTGATGAGGTATGGCAAGACACCCACATAAATAAGCTTGTGCAGATAACAGTGTATGTCAAATAACAACAAGTAACAGCTAAACATGTACTAATGGGGAGGGGACATGCTAAGGGGTACAAGATATAAGAGATACAACAAAAATGATAACCAGAACAGTCAATATGCCTTTAACTAGTGAAAACAAGTGGACACAATAAAGAAAATTGCACGATATCACCCTTCGTGCATTTACTCTCAACCTCACAATGAAATAATAATACTGCACGGCATCACCCGTCGTGTTTTTACTCTCAACCTCATAAAGACCAATTCACTACGAATTTGTGCATATCTTCACCGATCTTATGGTAGTTCATCTTGTGAGGTTGAGATTTAATGGAGAGAGGAGTTTCTACTAAACAATTGAATTAATAATCAAGTGAGTTCGATAGACTCACTTGAACATTAGAAGTGAATTATCTAAAGTTAAATCCCTAACATTTATCTTGCACTTATCCTATCAACCTTATCTTCTCCCAATTGATAACTTCCTTTGCTTAACACTTGCGTTGATTGTCATTAGTCAATAGTTTAGACTCTTAGTTAATTTTAGTTTAAATCATATAAATCTCCATTTTTGATCATCTTGGATAGCAATCTAGCTACAAATTACAAAAATATTGTTTAACTCCAATCCCTGTGGATACGATAATTTTTATACTATCTTTAACTAGCGAGCATATTTAGGTGTATGTTTTAAGCTCGTGGATACTCTCTCTCTCTTAGTAGGAAGCAGAAGAATAGCATGACGAGACAAATCCACAAAGCGGGTCTCATACTAAGTGACATACATATTGTCCTTCTGCAGAAGCTCGAACTGTCGACGATACTCCTCACTCAATGTGACAGGAAGGAACTTCTCAAGAAATATCTGAGAGAACTGGTCCCAAGTAATAGCAGGTGACCCAGTTGATCTAGTCAATACTCATAAGTGTCGAGCCTAACCTCGACGAAGTAGTGACGAGGCTATGACAAGACACCCACATAATAAACCTATGCATATAACAACGTATGTACAAAATAACAACAAGTAATAGCTAAACATGTACTATTGGGAGGGGGACATGCTAAGGGGTACAAGATATAAGAGATATAGCGGAAATGATAACCAGAACACTCAATATGCCTTTAACCAGTGAAAACAAGTGGACAAAATAAAGAAAATTGCACGTCATCACCCTTCGTGATTTTACGCTCAACCTCACAATAAAACAACAATACTACACGGCATCCCCCTTCGTGCTTTTACTCTCAACTTCACAATATGAATCAATAGATATGGCATGGCATCACTGTTCGTTCATTAACTCTCATAGCATGGCACCACATCACCCTTCGTGCATTAACACTCACAATATGGCACGACATCACCCTTCGTGCATTAACACTCACAATATGGCGGCAACCCTTCGTGCATTAACACTCACATATGGCACGGCATACCCTTCGTGCCTTAACACTTTCCCTTACCACATAATAATGAACAAGTATAACGCAAGGAGATAGAATCAACAATAACAAGCCTTACTTCAACAATGGTTCCACAATACCAATCTCAACTTTGGAAATCAATACTCAATTATCACAAAAGCTCGTAAACACGATAAGAATGATCAATTCAACAAATAACTAGTCTAATCATGGAATACATAATCAAAGTAAGCAATAATAACAAGGAACAAGTCCCACCCGCATGTTATATCCCGAAAACAACGCATAAGTACTCGTCACCTCACATATACGTTGTACCCAACATCTAAATAAGTAGCAATTAGACAAAAAAGTCCTAATCCCTCAAGTTAAGGTTAACCACGACACTTACCTCGCTCCGAAAGGTCCACTCAAAGCTCAATCACAACTTTGCCTCTCAAACAAGCCTCCGAACCAGTAGAATCTAGCAAATTACTAACCAAATGATTCAAATTAAGTCTTAGGAACTACCCACGATTGAAAAGGATTCAATTTAGGCCATTATTGAAAAAGTCAACAAAATTCAACCCCGGGGCTCGCTTGGTCCAATCCCGAAGTTCGGATCAAAACCCGATTACCCATTCACCCCCGAATCTGATTATGTAATTTTTTTTGGAATCCGACCTCAATTTGAGGTCTAAATCCCCAATGTATAAAAATCCCTAATTCTACCCAAAAACCCTCAATTTCCACCATGAAAACACAAGATTTTAGGTTGAAATCTTAGGAAATGTAGAAAGATTGAAAGAAACTAGTTTAGAATCACTTGCCAATGATTTGGGGAAGAAAGGTTCTTTGAAAAATCGCCTCTAGGGTTTCTTGTTTTGAAAATTTTAAAGAATGACCAAAAATCCTGTCTCAGTCCCATTTGATAAGTTGCAGATGTCGCATTTGCGACCTGGGATTCGCCATGCGAACCCCACAAATGCAAAAAATTCATTGCAATTGCGAAGACCCTCACATCTATGAAATCATTGCATTTGCAATGAAATATTCGCAAATGCGAACACTAACCCTCCGCAAATGCGACCACTTGATCGCATTTGCGATCACTGCCCCCACCCGTCCCACTTCGCAAATGCGAAGTATATTTCGCAAATGCGATGAGCAGCTCACAAATGCGAACCCGTTAGAGGTCGCAAATGCGAGATCAGAGGCATGCACCAGAACTGAAAATAACAACAACATTTCTAAGTCTAATTTCACTCTGTAGCCTATCCGAAACTCACTCGAGCCCTCGAGGCTCTAAACAAACTGTGCACACAAGTCTAAAAACATCATACGAACTTGCTCGCAAAATCAAATCGCCGAAATAACACCTAGAACTACGAATTGAACACCAAAATCAAATGGAATTTTTAAGAAAGCTTTGAAACTTCTATTTTCACAGCCGGGCATCTGAATAACGTTAAACCAACTTCGATTCTCACCAAATTTGACAAACAAGTCACAATGGTCATCTCTAAGCAAATTTGAGTACACATTATATGTATGAAAACATTGTCATCTCTAAGCAATTGCTTTATCACATTATATCTTAAGAAAATGTGTCTACTCTTCTCGCTCAAAGATTTATTTTTCTTACAATGGTTATTCCGTCTTGGCAGTCACAATTTATCGACATAATTATTGTAGGTTTAACTCACAAAGAGGTTGCTTAATCAACCTCACTTCCAGGCAATTTTAATACCACAACACCCACCAAAAGGTGATCACACAATCACTATTGAGCTTTTCTCATCTGAATCAGAGATTCAATATCATCATTGTATCATTCTAATATAGTGAAAAATCCACATACAGAATACGAACTCATAGTACTTCTCAAGTAAGGCATGAAATCAACTCAAGTGCCTTTTAAAATATTCAACACCTAATAAAATTTATTTTCTTTTGGTATCTTTCATATTCAAATACCAAAGTAAAATTATTTAAACGTAGAAGCAACTTTAAGTTCTACAGATATATTTTAAATAGGAAACAGTTATAATTCAATAATTTTCTCACCAAATGTTTTAAGAAACCCAAAGTAAAATACTGTGACCCCCATTTTCAAAACTTTTAAGGTAGGGGGATAATATTTTTCATAATTTATAAGAAGTATTACGAAAATAAATAAATCACTCTTCTTGTTCTTCTACTTGGGTGTCGGACACGAAATTAACTTTGTTAGCACAAATACTCTTAGTAGCACACGATTCTAAGACTCAATCTCTTGCATTAGCCATAAGATTCGCTTGAGAATTGTCCACAATAATTACATCATTCGCTTAGTTAAATTTATTTTTGACATTACAGGATTATCATTTTCTCAAATCCTCTTCTACATTAAATAATTTATAATGGCTTAGTGTGCCCCAATAAATAATTATTATTTCCAATAAAGTTTTATCTCAAATAAATAATTGATAGTTATATGAAGAAAAATCAATCATTATTCAACATTCACCCAAATGACCAAGAGATAAGTAAAAATTATTTTTAGAACATAAAGTACTTACACCAATATACAATATATTTTGGTTCTCCATTATATAATGTCAAACATTCAAGATAAAGAGAACTAAAAAAGAATCACTTGTAAGACTGAAGAGATAACATGCATTCTATTTCGTAATACAAAATGCACATAAATAATAACACGCTACAAATTCACTACAACAAATAACGCATAGCCCGAAACACTAATAAAATTAGAGGAGATTATATTCATCATCTTATGGCCAAAGTTTATCTGCCTATTAATATTTTTATGAGAATAAGTATAAAAGAATAAATAATGAAAAGGTATATATTAGTTCAATTAAGCATACCTGATACTTAGATATAATGTTACGCAAAAGCATATCAAGTGGAAGATATTACCGTATGTCTTTAAAGTCCATCAAAATTCCATAAGTAGTATTCTCCATAAGAACAAAGTGAAAAATCTTTAAGATTGTTGTAAATCTTACGGAAAATACCTGATCACGAAACTTGTAGGGAATTCTCCAATGATTGAGGCGTTTCAAAGACACCGTCCTTAAGGATATTTCACTCGGTTTGGGTATATCCTCCAGGATTCAACAAGCTCTTCTAGTGTAAAACTAGGAGCATAAACTGACAAAGATTTATTATTGGTAGAAATCCAGCAAAAAGAAGGAGAGTATTTTATGTATACTTAGTCTCACTCAATAATAATAAAAGTATAATGACTAATTATTGGTCATAATAGGAACAACTAGAATAGAAATAATTATCCATTATGTGAAATAATAAAGACACACTAAATGCTAATAGAAATGCATCTAGACATTTTAAAGCAAGAATTTGAGCACTTCCTTTTGAGATACTAACTCATTTTATAACATTTATTACGTTAAACTCCTGGAACTTCTCCTAGAATTTAAATGAACTCTCACTTCTGCCACATAATTCAAAATCCAAAAATCCAAAAAGAAATGTTGCTATTGTTCTTATTGGTGTCACTGATTCGCACTTTGAATTGGGAAAAAAAGGAAACTTGTGTATGCGTTGGGGATATCAGTTCATATTTGTTTGTTACTGAAACATGGGATTTGGAATTGTTCCATTAAATTGAAATACTGTTAATCAGTTACTTGAAAAATTGGGTGAAGCAATTTGACGAGCAAAGACAAAAATCTACTTACTTTGTGCTTGTGATTTTTTGCATCTATTAGTGAAATTTGTTCAAGGATCGACTCATTGCTTGGAAAATTGATGTGAACTAATATGAAGATCAACTTCATATAAATTATATCTCCATGGTGTGATGTTCTAAGCTTCTATTGATTTTAACTTTCAGCAATGTCAGCTCAAACTATTGAGATTATCATCATATTTAACGCTTCGCCACTTTCTGTATGATTACTTCTTTGTAAGGTAGGCTAGTCTTGTAATAACAGTTAATAGTTAGTAAAGGTTAGGAAGGTTGGTTAGTGCCAGCTGTATGCCGATTGTATTAGTATAGCATTGCGTTTATATATGAAGCTACAAACAGTCATTCAATTGAAGATTCATTTTTTTATTCACGTGTGGGTCTTCCTCTAGAAGGTTCTCTCCAAAATTGGTACCTCTATTAATTTCCTCCATTATAGCTCACTCTAAGCTCAATTGTGTTGTCTATATCTCAATTCTTGATATGGTATCAGAGCTAGTATGTTTGATTCTCACTCCACTTGCTGATTACACCCAGGCCCTAGTTTCACATCACTGGATACAACACAAAAATGAAGAAACTATGGGAAGAGCTGAATACCTTGAACACACATGCCCAATGCAGCTGCCAATACACTTGTGGAGCCAAAGCAAATATGCATAAGGCAGAGTAGGACAGATGATTAATCTAATTTTTGATAGGATTGAAGTATACGCGATAGTGAAATAAGTATCTTGATGATGAATCCTTTGCCTACCATTGCCCAAGCCTTCTCGATTCTCATTCAAAAAGAAAAACAGAGAAAAGTATGACTATATAATCAGTTTGTGTTGGAATCTACCTCTTTGAATGCTAGTGGACCAGGAAATAAAGGCTTTAGAACCAACTACAACCAACTAACTAGAATATGAGAGCTGCTTGAAATAATGGATAGAGGCACTTATCCTCCAAATATCCTCGACCTTTCTATGATTACTGTAAAAGGCCGGGGCACACCAAAGAAACATGTTACAAACTTCACGGATACCCCAAGAACAACAACAATAAAGGCAACAAAGTTGCAACAAATGTGTTTACTGGACCAAATAATGAAGCAAACACTACAGAGAATGAAGCAAACCTACATGGAGAAGGTCGAATAATACAAAATCTGACTAAGGAACAATATAGGCTATTGCTTAACATATTGGAGAGCTTTCAGGCTGGAAAGACATGGGAGAATTTAGGTAATGCTAGCATGACTAGTGGGACTATAAATTTTGCAGGTAATGTGGCTTGCTCTACCTCAAATGAATCTACTAATCAATTATATAAAAACCTTAAATCAGATGCTGACTCGTGGATCCTTGACTCTGGTGCAACAAACCATATGACCTATAATAGGACACTGTTGACAAACACTAAAACCTTAGTCTACCCTTTCCTCGTTTCTTTGCCCAATGGGTATAAAGTGAAGGTAACACGGTGATGTCGTGCCCAATCCCAAATTTGTTCTGAGAAAAGTCCTATTCGTACCTAGTTTCAAATTTAATCTGATTTTTGTTCATTCCTTGACAGTGCAGCATGATTGCATCGTCATATTTACCAAGTTTTCATGTCTCCTAGTACGAGGGCCTTTCACTGAGGAGGCCTCTGGAGATTGGTAAAGCCAAAGGCAACCTCTACTTTAACTGTACAGATCACCACAAGAGTACTCCTACATCTGATTCTACAACTAGCACTCATCCTATTTCTCACACTTGTCATTCTACATCTAGTCTTTCAATTCCATATGCTGAATATAATGAGAATAATGTGCAGTCTCATTTGAATTTTATTGTGAAAGCACCCGTTTCAGCTAATATAATAGAATGTTGTGCATTTAGTATACCTCTTGTGATGAGAATGTTGTGGATCTTTTGTGGCATAATAGATTGAGGCACGTATATTTTATTAAAATGAAAAGTATCTCATCCATACCTATTATTTTTGCACCTAAACAAACCTTCATTTTCTCAGTCTGTCCAATGGCTAGGCAGGGCAGATTACCTTTTCCTTTGAGCTTCCACTACAAAAATCTTTGAACTACTACATGTTGACTTGTGGGGACACTACCATGCTTTGACTCATGACAAATAAAAATACTCCATTACCTTTGTGGATGATTATAATAGATGTACATGGACACACCTTTTAAGTTGCAAAAGTAATGCCCTTCAAATCCTCAAAGCCTTTAATGCCATGGTAACTAGTCAATATAACACTTCAATCAAAGTTATGTTGTTAGAACAAATAATGACACTAAGATCACTTGTGCAGAAGCCAATTATTTTTTCCAAGCCAATGTCATCCTTCACTAGAAAACTTGTCCTTACATACCACAACAAAATAGTGTGGTGGAACGAAAACACAAATACTTGCTAGAAACATCTAGAGCATTACTATACCAATCAAAGCTACCTCTCAAATATTGGGGAGAGTGTATTCTCACATCCACATACCTCATGAAAAGATTACCATCCTCTTTCCTAAAAAATAAGTGTCCATTTGATGTTTTGTATGAAAAAAGGCCCAATTATTCTCATCTCAGGAGCTTTGGTGTCTTTATTTTCCAACTATCCTGAAAACTCACAAGGATAAGTTTGAGCCTAGGGATACACCTCATGTGTTTGTTGGTTTCCCTTTTGGAGACAATGTTACAAAGGTTTAGATCTAGTCACAAAGAGAATTCATGTCTCAGAGATGTAAAGTTCTTTGATAAATTTTTCCTTTTAGTCTGTCTCCTAAGTTTGCTCCTCACTTTTTCAATCCTTATATTTCCTCCTCCTTTCCTATATCAAAATTGACAACCAGATAAAGTTTCTATATTTTTTGACCAGTGATTACATCTGATTCATCACCTAGACATAATAGTCCATTATCACCCACACTCACTCTCAGGAAAGATCAATCTAGCCCCGAAAATAATCAACTTAGTCTTGAACCCTTCATTCCTTTTTCACCCGTTTCACTTATTCAAGATCATAGTGGTAGCTCTTATAGTCCCAGTAATCCTTTTGATTTCAACCAACGCTCTCATTCCTTGCCTCCAGAACCAACCAGACCACCTAGGACGCAAAACACCAGACCACCTAGGACACATCAGCTTCCTACATACCTGAAAGATTATGTTGTCTCCCTTCCCAATGTCCAAGTCAGTTACAATAACTCTCACATTTCATCTTCTTCCTCTTTCAGTTCTCTGACACCTGAGTGGTATCCTGTTTCTCTTAACACTTTAACTAGTGAGAGTCAGCAGATGATACAAGGTATATCACATGATTGTGAACTTGGTTCTTATGGGGAAACATGTGTAGTTCCTACTTGGGGCTGCAATGAATCAAGTGTTTGAGGTTTTTCATGCAAACCATACCTGGGATTTGGTACCTGTCACGCCCCAACCTCGGGGAGCGCGACCAGCGCTCAACCGAGTGAACCCGGCGAGCAAGCATATTAGACCTTTTCTACCCGACTCATTCATGATCCAAAAGGGGATGCGTAACCATTAGTTAAACAGGGGAGAGATCATATATATATATATATATATATATATATATATATATATATATATATAAATATAAACATTGCTAGTTCATTTTACATTATATTCATTACACCATAGCTAAGTTCTCAAAAGTACATACAATTTACAATTTAGTGGGACAAGAGTTTCAAAATACAACATAATCCAGTGACCCATCAAATCCCCATACATAACCCAGACAAATGTCTACGGAGCCTCTAAAGATACAAAAGACAAATATGGAAATGCCGACAATAAGGCCCCGGCTATACCTCAAAACGTGGTAACTTATAACAAAAGAAGAACTACATGACCCCTGGAAGAAATGGGGGCTCACCAAAACAGTTGTGAGGAAGATGCGCCACTATCTGCGATCGGCACTGTCTGCTATGGACCTACCTACATCCATTCAAAGATGTAGTGCCCCCGCCAAAAGGGACGTTAATACTGTCACATAGTACTAGTATGCATAACTAAACACCATCTCATTAGAAAGATCAATAATATAGGAAGAATTAATCATGAAATCAATGAGAAACTTAGACAACACCACAACATCAAATAAGGAATCACATAAACTTTCAAGTGAAATTGCTATAGCTTTAACTTGGGCCATTATTAGCATTAATACCTCATTATTCATAATACCATCGTACTCTTATATGGAGTCTGATCATGACCCAATCGGCTAGGTCATCTCCTTGGAGACATTTTTCCACAATCTCAATTCATGTTTCAATTCGGGTTCAATTCCCAGCACAATACCACCATGTGTGTGGCATGGCGTCCGATCACGGCCCGATCGGCTAGGTCGTCTCACTCAAGACATTTCTATTTTTCATCAATCCTCTCATCCT
Source organism: Nicotiana undulata (assembly GCA_005239495.1). Classification (NCBI taxonomy): domain Eukaryota; kingdom Viridiplantae; phylum Streptophyta; class Magnoliopsida; order Solanales; family Solanaceae; genus Nicotiana; species Nicotiana undulata. Next base: position 56,849 of record MDKH01211768.1, read on the forward strand.
ATACCTCCCACACATATTTCCATTTCATCAGCATTAGTGGCCACAATTATAATATCATACTTGGCACTTAGACGCATTTCATGATTCGAGTTCTCTTCCCATAGTTCACATTATTATCAATTTCGTCAAACAAGCCTTTCAACTCAAGATATTAAGTACACACATGAGAAATTATGAATCGCGAGCATATAGAGTCTTTCACATTCTTTGGCAATTTATGTCACGCCCCAAAACCGAGGGACGCGATCAGCACTCAACCGGAGGACCCCGGTCAAGCGGACCTGGAATTGCCTTTCCCATCCCACGCGTTACCTCGTGATTTCAATATACATTATTCATGTGAAATAGCCATTTAGACTTGAGCATAAACTTACAACTTGGATTCATTCCTACGTTTTATCATTACCAACATATGATACCAAATACTTACAAAATACATACAACATTTTCCAGCGTGGATCACGATTCCGAACCGTACCATCACTTACCCAAAATACATATGTACACTACCCACATTGTGTCTACTGAGCCTCTAAGAGTACGATGGAGTTATAAAATACTTGCCGGTAACAAGGCTCCGGCTATACCTTACACAAGTACGAAAATAAGAATCCGGGAGGAAATGTGGCATGAACCACACTGGGCCCCAAGAGAAGAGGGGCTCACCAAAAACCGCTGATAGGACGAGGAGGAGGAACTACTGTCGGTGTGCTGACGTACCTGCTATAGAACCACCTACAATCATCACAAGAATGTAGCGCCCCCAGCAAAAGGGACGTCAGTACATTTGAATGGTACTGGTATGCACGAACAAACTTTACTCTAGTAAACTCAATAATGCACAGGCAAGAGACAGACAGAGGGTCACACAATTACTGCACAAGACATAGAAAGATATACGATGGAAGTTCCACAATTTTCACTATATCAAAAATCACAATTTCAATTCCATTCTTGTCCCTCCTCATATCTCACCCTTATTCCTCCTGTTGCGGCGTGCAACCCGATCCCACCTGACAATTGTTGCGGCGCGCAACCCGATCTCACCTGACAATTATAATCACGCCCTTATCACTTCTTACATATCACCCTTATCTCCTCTGTTGCGGCGCGCAACCCGATCCCACCTGACAATTACATCTCATGCCAATGATGACAATTCACAGTTCAATCACAGAAGATTTCAGCAATAAGAACACAACTTCTTTACATAGCTTTTAGCATATACACTCATACTCTTGGATTTATTATCCTGTTAGCACCGTTTTTCATAACGTGGTAGTGTGGTGGTCAACTAAAGATAGACAAGTATTACACTTCACTTCACACATCACATAATTTCGGACAACCAGTTGCATATATTATAACAATACACGTACCGTATGCTCAAACACCACAAGTG
>ML241938.1:232-22159 GCA_005239495.1 Nicotiana undulata
TCGCCTAAGGATCAAGATTAACTAAATTAATCATCCTATAATAGCCCAAAAATCAGAAATTCAATTTTCTCAAAACCCTCTATTTTTCCCAAGCCTTCCCATGGATTTTTATGAATCTTGGAAGTGGAAATTCCTCAAGAATTGAAGTTATAAACATGAGGGAAGTCAAAGAAATACTTACCTGAGTAAATGACTCGCCACAACTGATCTGAAGCTCCTAGGGGTCTCAACAATGGAGGAAAATCGAGTTTGGGAAGAAAAATAACGAAATGGGGCTTTTATAGGACTGCTTCAGCAGTTTTCGCCCCTGCGACCTTTGGATCGCAGGTGCGAACTCGCCCCTGCGAGAAAAGGGTCGCGCCTACGATTTGGCTTGGGCCCTGGGGAGGTCGCGCCTGCGGAGCCTTGCCCGCTCCTGCAGAGCCGCTCCTACGGAAGGAAGGAAGGTCGCTCCTGTGATGGATTGGCCGCTGGTGCGAGCCTCGCGCCTGCGGCTCATGGACCGCAGGGGCGGTCACAACAGAAAATTCCCACCAGCTATGAAATTGCTGGTTTTTACCCCGATTGGGGTTCGGGAGACCCCTGGCCCACCCGAGCCCTCGACAAATTATACCAACCAATCCCAAATCATATGACGGACTCGCTCGAGCTCCCAGAACACTAAAAACATCGTCCAAACTAGAAATCACTCTCCAAAACCCCTTAGTTTCAAAGTTTTCAAGAAAATTTCAATGGCTCACCAATACGCCGAACGGGCCTATACTGCTCGGAATGACCCCAAATTTTGCGGACAAGTCATAATTGACTATACGGAACTACTGCCAGTTCCAGAAATCCATTTGGACCCTGATATCAAAAGGTCCAATTCCAGGCTGAATTCTAAATCTTATGAAATCCTGAATTCCAATTCAGGTGCCGAAATACTCCCGGGTCATCAGAAACCCGAGGCAAACATACGCTCAAGTCCGAAATCATCATCCGGAGTTGCTGGAGCTGTCAGCACTCGATTCCGAGGTCATTTTCTCAAAATGCTGCTCGAAATCAAAATTAGCCAAATAGGCTAGCCTTCAGGAACCAAGTGTTGCTGAACTGGCCAAATCACTTCTGAATCTCGAACTACCTGCCCCCACAAATCATAAGGCACGAGTAGCCGCTATGTAAAGAGTCATTTACAGGAACGGAGTCGCAACACACAAAACGACTGGCTGGGTCGTTACAGGTTCGATCACAATTCAATAAAAATTTCATTTTTCCCCGCAATTGGAAACTGGGGTAGAATTTTGAGGACGACCCTCAAAATTCCGAAGCAAGTTCAGCTGATCGCCGCACAAGCAACAGTCAGAAACATCAACCTATCAAACATGGGCAGAATTTTGAAGAGGACCCTCAAAATTCCGTAGCAGGAGAGGTTGCAATGTCTTGAACCTTGTCACGGTCGTTGGTTCTTCTAAAAACTATTTTAAATACATGTTTATACTGTATTTTTTATAAAATCATGCATACTTATTTGAAAAATAGTCTTGTTCAGCAAACGTTACCCAATGATACCAGCAGAATCATCAGATCAAGCCGAATGAACCGAGCAAAGCTAGCGGGGATATGAACTAACCTTCCCTATTTACAAAACTCACAATTTTTCTTTGGATGCAGGCATTAAGATTGCAAAATCCCGAGAATACTATCCGCCCGAAGGACAGATACTATTCAAAGACACGATTCTCAAAACCGTCACACCTACCGACATTTATTATCAGCACAAACAAAACTATGCTCCATAATCGCAACGCTTGCAGCAGTCACAATACCGCAATTTATTACCAGCTAAGAATTTCTATTGTCATTTATTTAATTCCCGCATAAGGCTACCATTCTGCCTTCCGAGTCTAAACGCTGTCTCCATCTACATTCCTTCATAAGGCTACCATTCTTCCTTCCGAGACTAAGCATTGTCTCCATCCGCATTCTTGCATAAGGCTTCCTTTTTGCCTTCCGAGACTAAGCACTGTCTCCATCTGCATCTGCATTTTGCATAAGGCTACTATTCTTCCTTCCGAGATTAAGCACGGTCTCCATCTGCATCTGCATTTTGCATAAGGATACTATTCTGCCTTCCCTTTGCATAAGGCTACCTTTCTGACTTCCGAGACTAAGAAGTGTCTCCATCTGCATCTGCATTTTGCATAAGGCTACTATTCTGCCTTCCTTTTGCATAAGGCTACCTTTATGTCTTTCGAGACTAAGCTCTGTCTCCATCTGAATCTGCATAAGGCTACCTTTTTTCCTTCCAAGGTTAAGCTCTACCTCCCTTTGCATAAGGCTACCTTTCTACCTTTCGAGGCTAAGCTCTGCCTCTAATTTACTTTTTCATCGAGACTAAGCGCTGTCTCAAGCACTATCTATTTTGCTTTTCTTTCGGGCTAAGCTCTGCCCTTCAATTCACAAGACTAAGCTCTGTCTTGTCAGCATCATACGACCGCATTCTGCATGGGCTGAAACATCGCCAACTTATCCAAAGGCGTCATCGTTCGGAGGCACCATCTTCATGGCCCGAGAACACCATGTCATGGCTGAGGATATCTTTCAATTTTGCATATCATTATTCAAAGGCATCATCGTTTGGAGGCACCATCTTCATGGACCGAGAACATCATTTCATGGCCTGCGAATCTTGCATCAAACAATTCATGGGCCATGACATCATGGTCTGAGGACGTCATCCTTAACCGTCCGAACACAACATTCATAGTCCAACGGGAACTTGCATCATGTTTAAATTTACGCACAATATATGCTTGTATTGCTTATTTGCAGGTAACCCGGCGAGCAACGGCTACCCTAGCAGGAGCAGTCCCGCTCCAGTTCTCCGACCATCCCCGTAAACCGTTTATTCATCCAACCCTTTATGTTGCATCCGTTCTTGTAAAAACTCCACCGGTATACTTCTCCGACGACTCCTGAACTACATACGGCCTGATTCCTGTAAATCCAGGGATATGTAGGCAACTCAGAAACCATGGTGCGGCCTAAGTCTCTTCAAACCATTTCGCTCGGTCAAAATTGGCCATCATATCTTTACCCGACAACTCTTTCATCCTTCCCCGGTAAAGAGGGGCAGCTGTTGATACCTAATTTTTCCTCAAATTATTTTTAATTTTGCATATATACCTTCAAAATGAGTTTTTATAATAATTGGCATTTTTCTATAATTTTCCCACATTTTATTAATTTATTCTAGTTTATCCAGTATTTTTATCTCCAATAGTTAATCGTAAATTGCATTACAAATGATTTCAAAATATTCTTTGGATTAATATATTATTTTTGATCCTATTAAGATTAATTATTTCACAAATCGGCCAAATTGGCATTATTTGGCTATAATTACAATAACTTTACAATTATTGTCTGATTACATATTTTATGTTAGTTTTACTCAATAATTAGTTGTTTGTATTTTTAATACTGATTAATCACTTTAATTTGGTCTATTTCGCATCAATTTCATTTTTATACAATTATTAGCCATTTTTATTAATTATTTATCTATTTTTATAGGTATTTAACATTTAGCCATTTTTAATTTTAATTACAGCCTAATTAAATCGGACCCCTTAACCCATTCAACCAGCCCAATAATGCAGCCCAGTCCTCAAATCTAACCCGACCCAACCCCTCTTTAATATTAGCCGTTGATTAATTCAAATCAACGGCCCAGATCTCTCCTTGCCTTAATTAACACCTAATAGACTACCCCCCTTCGTTCATTCCTCCCCTCACTCGTAACACTCAACCGTCTCTCTCTCTCTCTCTCTGAGACTCTCTCTAGAACCTTCATCCCCCCTGAGCTCTGTCTCTCCTTCTCCGGCGACCCCATCGCCGGAAACTATGGAGTTTCTACCTCTCATCAACCTCATGGCTCCGTCTTTCATGCATGTGTCACCGACAGAGGATCTCAAGTGACCCTGAGGCAATACACTCCCATCTCCGGTCTCATGCCATGTTTTCCGGCCTCCTATGGCAGTTCAAGTAAGATCCTTGCATTTTCCCGGCCAAACGCCGGTAATATCTAAGTCTTCTTCTCCTTTTTGGGGTTTCTCTAAGAAAGCCCATCTTTAAATCACCCGATCTTTTAGATCTGTGACAGATCTATATCTCTTTTAAGGTTTTCACTTGTTTTCTCTTAAAACCCCTTTGTTTTTCAAACGATTCTTCATTTTTAAGAACTAGGGTTTCTTAACTCCTTTTAAAAAAACGCTTTATCTTCTGATTCTAGTACTAATATGTGATTTTCAGTATGATTTTGAAACGTTTGCTTAAATTTTCTCTTTTGTTCGAGTTATTCTGTTGAAACCCCAATTTTTAGGGTTTGAGTTCATCCTGCTTGCTATGTTTTGCTAATCTATATGTTTTCTGGAATTTCTATGTGTTCTATGCTTTCCGCTTTAATTTGTTGATAGAGTCTCTGAATCTCTACTGTTCTCTACTACTTGCTTAGGGTTTCTCTGATTTTGTGCTATTTATTTTTTAAACAAACTTGATTGTTTGTTATATCGATGTTTTACATAATATTCTTCACTGATCCTATTGATTTCCCTCAAAGCTGTGATATCTTTCCTTGAAGCCATGATTTGTGTATTTTCCCTGTGATTCTGTACTGATCTTTTGAATTGTTTCCTTGTTCGTGTGATACTTTCCGTAGTTAATATTGATGCCCTGTGATTTACAATCCCATTCGTGATTCTTGTGACTGATTTTCAGAACCAGAATTGTATTATACCTTATTTTATGCTGTCAATTATTTGACATATACTTTCCTTAATTATGTATTGTGCACTTAATCTTTATTACATGCCACATTCTTTATTACTCCTATTATGGTAAAGTCAGTCTTCTAAGTGATTCTTTCCTTATTTGATACAACTTGTACCCGTTTGAATCATGACTCCCTAATTAAAGGGAGTCCCGTCCTTTGATTGATTCTAATTAGTATTATTTCTATAATTATGCTATGTCAGTACTTGTTACCTTATTTCTCTACTTGTTTTCAAAACGATAAATACCCTAGCATAACACAAAAATATTCATTATTCTGAACTTTCTCTTACTCTCATACACACACTCTCTTGCTTCTCTTACTGATTACTCGCTACTCAGTCAGCTAAAAGCCAAGACAGAGTAACTCTACTGCTCTATTTGCTCTACTGCTCTACTTCTCTGAACTCATTCTCTCATTTTGACTGGTATGTTTTCTATTTGATTTACATCATTCAAAACAACATGTTTTATTTGTATTGAACTTCCTTTTATTTCTCTTATGCTTCTACTTATGGTTCTGCTGTTTACCTTGCAATTAACATGCCTATTTACTAGTTCATTGATGTGATTACCCCTTCCCCATTTGCAACATGTCTACTGCTTCTCTTACTTGTTTACTACAATTCTGCCTTACCCCCTGACCTCAGTACACTATAAGCATGTACTTGTGTATCCCCGAACCCTTCCCTGAACATAGTGTGAAATCCTGGCACCCCTCAATCTAATGCTGTTAAGTTGCTGGTATGAACACTTTGTGATAGACAGTGCTGTGACTGTTTAAGTCCTGTAATACTTCTCTGATGTTTACCTGTGTGCAAATATGCTTTCACATATGAACTACTTGTCCCCAAATTCCTTTTTTCCTGTCTATGTTTGTTTCCTTCGAACTGTGCATTGGTCACTGATTGTCCTGTTTCCTTTCACACTGTTTTTACTAAGGGTAAAACTCTTCTATTGTTCTTTCAAAAAACTGATTTCAGATTGATCATTTTCAAACTATTTTTCACAACTCAACTCTTTTAAAACTATATCAAGTACTCTCACATACTCTTAGAAGTCTAGGTTCTGCCCCTTTAGTGTGTGACTGCTTTGGGACCCTGTGAGCTCTCTCTGGACTCTGACACACTAAGGCTGGCCCTTCCACACTGCACTTACTCAAGTTTGGTTATGAATCTGGGTGTGAGCACTGCCCGGGATCCCTTGAGATCCTTAGGGAACTTTGACACACCTAGATCATGTGAAAGATTGTGAATCAATGGCATTGAGGCTTTCTGGAGATGTTGGGCCTATCAGTAGGCTCCCTATAGTGTAACTTCTTATTTTCTTTATACATTTATGTAATTTATGCCAATGGTCTGTAATAATTATTTGTAAACAACTCTGGGGCTGGATAGTGAAAAGGGAAGGGTAATATGCATGCTATAGTTATTAAAGGGTAGATACCATGCTTCTATGTTTACATTTCCCACATGTGAACTAGAACTCATGTTTAGGACTAATGTATGTAAAATATATCATGCATTAGATATCCTGCTCCTTAGGTTCCATGTTTTTTGTTTCAGTATCTCATTATGGTATTATTGTCTATCACTTAAAAAATCATGCTCTAGGATTAAACATTAATATAAATTAGCTATTCGTGTAAACCAGGTCTAATATTGCTGTAATATTGTGGTACACTTAGAAATCCTGCCTAGGATAATAATACGCTAATAAACAGGTCATTCTCATACTTACTGCATATTCTGAAAGCATGTTCAAGTACTGTAACTTTATGAATTTAGAAAATCCTACCTAGGAATTCTGCATACAACTCATTCTGCATCTCTATGTGTGTCGCGCCCCCTTTTTCTATCACACGGGTTAGGTACGGAGAGATTGGGTTTATAACATTTTGGACAACTCCTTAAAGGAAAGATTTAAGGAAGAGTCGCCACCTAACGATTTTTATGGTGCGTTAGGGCACCTAGAGTAAATAACTCATAAACTAGTTTGCAATACTAGAGATTGGGTAAGGGCTTGAAATTATCCCAAGGGGAAGGTGTTAGGCACCCCTCAAGATGCACAATTGTGGGTCCCAGCCAAGAAATTTTGTGAATTTGGACGATGAACAAGTAGCAAGAAAGGTTCATATAAGAGGGGATTTCAAACAGGCATGAAAATCTTTAAAGGTTTTGGGAAAACATTAAATAAACATTTGAGAAGAAACTGCCCTAGGTTTAAAGTAATACGGATCACATTAATGCAATACCCGGTATGTCACGCCTCGAATAGGGGCTACACGTGGTATTAGCGCACCAGTCATCATATCCGTATTCTACCCTTCCCACCCTATTAAGGTATTTAAAACGCGTGTGTCGGTCATGAATTCTTATTGCGTGCTATTACCCGTCCCATCCTATAAGTCTTGGAGGGTATTTAGGGCTACTACTCCTACAAGGTGAGTACTAGGATGAACCCTTAGGTTTAAAGGATAAAATGCTAAGCGACATACATAACAGATAGGACTGCACATATAAAGGAACAAGTGAATGCAAGTAAAGGCTCACAGATCCCTCTACAAGTAGACATGTAAGTAGCACGTCTCAAACACAATTAAAGTCTCAAGGATAGAATTTTAAAACAAGGATTTTGAGTCGGAAAACAGTGGGTTTCAGCAGTTTTTGGTAAACGAAATGCTTTTGAAAACTCAGCGATGCAACAAGAAATAAAAGGACAGGATAATTTTCAGAAAAGAATGAATGAATTATGAGACCCATTAATTTAAATACAGGAGCAGGATATTCGAAGCATAGTAGTTTAGAGGGAATCCTCAGTAAAAGCAGTTGAAGGACTTTCGGAAAGTAAGCATGATTTAAATAACAGAGTGATTAAAAGAGAAGGCCAGTGACTTTAAGATTCAATAATTTTTAAAACAGAGTAGGAGTTTTGGAGAAAAATAGAGTGAACTTCAAAGAGAAATAGAAACAGTAGTGAAAGCAATAAAGTTTTAAGAATTTAAAGGGAGACCAATTAGTTCTGATACCAGCCAAATGAAACACAATTGATTTTGGGTTTTTATACGTATTAGGCCTAAGGTTTTCCTAGGCGTCATACACATTGCCTAACTATTTTAACGGGGTGAACATGCATATTCAGTTCTGATTTTAAGAGGTATATACTTGCAGAAAACGTTGCGAAAAATTAACCATATTTTTATGGGATTATTAGATTAAACATGCTGATTAGGTGTTCAACAATTGTGATTCAAAACAAACATGCTGAAAGGTATATCCTAAGGACATGATATCTAATGCACTAATTAATACCCTAAAACATGCTTTCTATAGGCTGTGACTATGAAAATGCAGTGGTGATGCTTTATAACAGTCTTATTACTTTGTTGCAATTATTAGCTGTGATCATGGTTTGCGAAATGAATATAATAACATGCTGAACGTTAAGGACCTAAAGCATGATTTCTAATGCGTGAAATGCATGTCCTAGACAGGTTATCTATTGCACAGATAAGTAAATAAAAATCCTATAAGCATGTTTTCTACCCATTCCTAGACTAAGCATGCATAGCCACCATATTCACTATCCAACCCCAAACATTCGTTTACAAGTTATTACAAACCAATAATAATGAATTAAATTAGCAAAAGGAAAATAAGAAGTTACTTCTATAGGGAGCCTTCAATCAGGCCCAATCTTCCAACCTCACTCCTTTCGAGTTTTACAGCCCTTCATGGCCTGGGTGCGGCAAAGCTCCCTAGGGCCCCAATCGGTCCCTGGCCAATACCAACACCCGGGCATAGTTGCCAAGTTTAAGCAAGTGCAGTGTGGAATTACCAACCTTGTGTGTCAAAGTTCAATGATTACTTAGAGGTACTCAAGGCAGTGCTCACACGAAGGTGGTAGGACCTAATTTCTAAGAGTAGTGTGAAGTGCAAAGAAGAGAGTAAAGTTCATAGTGAAGAAATGAGTTTTTCAAAAACTGGAGAGTTGTTTTTCTGAAAGATTAACTTAAAAACAAACAGAAGCACTGATCACAAAGGCTCGTCAGTATAGAGTTGCACACAAGGATAATGGGTGAAGGGGACAAATAGATCACATAATGACACAAAGAGATACATAGACTTGAGGAACTCACTTAAGCATAGTTACAAAAATCAAGAAAGGTTCAAGCGACCAGGAAATGGCTAAGCGTAGACATGGTAGTAGATAGTAGCAAGAGACAGTTATAACATGTAAGATTAGGAGCAAACAATAGTCATAAGCATATAAGTCATAAGTAGGATAAGCAATAACAGGTAAAAGGTTCAGGGGGATTAGGGGACACATGATACTTGAACAGGAAAAGAAATAACTTAACAGATGTATACAGAAATAAGAAAGGTTTATAACAAGTATGGACTTCACTCATAGACATGTAAAGAGATAAGCATGGAAAGTATCAACAGACAAACAGGGAGTTAATTACATATTGAACAGTAGCAACATAGGTAGAAAACAATTAAGAATATGATATACTGAAGTAGTAATAACCACGTTGGTTTGGGACTTTTAAATTACTCGGGACATACCAACAACAAGAGAGCACAACAGAATGTAAGAGCCAAGTATGAGCATAGTATTGGCCTTGGCTTTTCAGCCGGCTAATAATAATCAAGAGTAGGGAGCAACAGTAGAGCAAGAGAGAAAAGAGAGAAATAGCACAAGAGAGAACAATGTTTATTGCTGTAGGTGTTTGTGATATGCAATGTATCCATGTTTTGTGTGTGTATGTCAGTGTATCAATGTATTCATGTGTGTTATGCAAAGAGAGAAGACAAAGTATATATAGTGTTAAAAATGAGTAAGCACATAAGGTAAGGAGTAGTAATTTAACATAATTACATGAGTGATATTCAGTCAGAATCAATCAGAGTCAATCAAAGACTTGGACTCCCTTAATTTAGGGAGTCAAGTTCGAATGGTGCAAATCATGGCTAAATAAAGAAAGGGAATCAATTTATAAGACTGATTTTATTAAATAGGGGCAGTAAAATCGTGTAACACCTAATAGAGGTCAATTATATAGCACATAATTAAGGAAAGTAAACTGGCAGCATATTCATAGGGCAAAACATGACTTAATCCTGAAAATTAGTCGAGGAAATCTCGGACACAATAGAAAATTACAGGGAATCAAGTATAATTAAGGAAAGTATCACATAAGTGAGGGAATATTTTGAAAATCAGTACAGAATTTACAAAATCACAAGTTCGAGGAAAATATCACGGCTAAGCAAAGAGATACACAGAGTCAATAGTGATCATCAGGCAGACAGTCATTAACCAGTATCAAATTGATAATTAATAGCACAAAAATAGGGAACCCCAAGCAAGGAATCACAAAACAATAAGACTAAGTCCCTAGCGACAAGAATCAGAGAATATATGAATGGCTTCACATGAAAACAAACACACATAATCGAACGGGCTAAAAGAAATAGAGCTTTTAGCATAATAGCTTAGAGAGCCATAAAACATAAAAGAATCATTCCACATACAGTATAAGCCACTAAAATCATAAGTAAGAAAACATTTTTGAAAGGGGTTAAGAAACCCTAATTTTGAAATAGCAATAGTCGTTAAAAGATGGGGTTTTCAGAGAAAAGAAATGTAGAAAAGCTTAGCAATATCGTAGATCTAAAGCATATCTTAGGGGAAATCGAAAAGACATAGAGCTAGGGTTTCGTAGAAAACAGAACCATCGAAGAACCTGGCGTGAAACTCGAAGGCATAGTGGAGGTCATAGCACCATTGAATCAAACCCCGCCGGAGAAAGGCCGGAAACAGCCCAGGAAGGAGCTTCAGTGGTGGTCTGGAATGGTGAAGACCCATGAGGTTTCAGAGACGAAGAGGACCGTAGAGATGAGGCGTCAAGGCGGCTGGTTGTCGAAGGGGGAGAAGCTGGAGGTGGCCGGAGAGAGGATGAACTCCATCGGAGAAGAGGACGAACCAGAAGGTTATAGAGAGAAGGAGGAGAGGAAGAGACGAGAAGAGAGAGAGAGAGAGACGGGTCTCGAGAGAATGAGACAGGAAATGGGGGGTCGTTTGAGCTATTTTAGGTAAGGACGGATCTAGGTCGTTGATCTTATTTGATCAACGGCTCAGATCGATTGGGGGTTGAGCCGGGTATGAAATTGGTTTAGGCCGGGTCGTTTGAGGGTCAGATGGGTTGAGTTAAATGGGTTTGCAATATGGCTAATATTTAAATAAAAAATAGGCTAGATATTAAATACCCAATAAAATAGATAATTAATTAGTTAAAATATCTAATAATTATGAAAAGATGAAATTAAGTTTAAATAGGTAAAATCACAGTAATTAACTGATATTGAGTGTAAGAAATGCATAAGTTCCGAATTAAAATAATACAAAATGTCTAATTGGGCCATAATTGTAAAATTATTGTAATTGAAATTAAATAAGACCCAATTGACTAATTCGTGAAATAATTGAATTTTAATAGATAGAAAAATAATTATAAATAACATGCTGATCTAGGAAGTATTTTTGAAATTATTTAGAGCATAATTTATGAATTATTTAGATATAAAATATTAAATAAAAAGGGAGATAATGGAAAAATAGGGAAAAATACTCATTATTGCAAAGAGTAATTTTGAGAGCTTATATGCAAGTTTGAAAATAATTTGAGGGAAAAATTAGGTATCAACAATGTGCATATTAGATATCATGTTCTACACCTAGGTTAACTACTGATGCGTAAAAAGGTCTAAAAACAGTTTCGCCATATTTCCTCACAACTAGTAATAATTTTGCATTTTGTGCAACACCTAAGTGCAACATATTTAGGCAAAACAACTTGTAAAAACTTCTTTAATAAATCTGGTAACTACTGAGCATTATCCCACGCCTAGGCAAGCGTTAGGTAATTAAGGGTGTTAAAACTGGAAATACGCTTCTTTTATGTGTACTGCCTAACTATCAACATGTTAAAATCAGTAAGCAAAACTGATTAAGACTTCCTCTCTGAGTTATGAAATCAAATCTATTTTCTTTGTTATTTTAAAATCACCTAGATGCCATATTTTAGGATCCTGAATTTAAAGCTAATACCTTAACTGTGTTTGAGTCATGCTACTTATTTGCCTTATCTGTGGAGGTATCTGAGCCTTTCTCTGTTTATATGTTTATTCCCCTAATTGCAGTCCTATATGTTCTTGCTTGTCGCTTAGCATTTTGCCTTTAAACCTGAGGGTCTGCCTAGAACCTCCCTCATAGGATAGAAGTCCTAAACTCCTCCAGGGCTATTAGGAAGGGACGGGTAACAACATGCAATAGCAGTCGTTGACCAACACGCGTTTTAATTTCCTTTACGGGGTGGGAAGGGTAGATATGGATATGATGACCGATGCGCTAATACCATGTGTAGCCCCTCTTTGAAGAGTGACATACCGGGTATTGCATTGATGTGATCCATATAACAAACAAACCTAGGACATTCCCTATCCCATATGCATGTTTAGAATATAATCCTTTCAAAATCTACTTAGCTATTAAATATTTTCAAACTTAGTAACACATGTGTGCTTAGACTGCGAATCTTCCAAAACCATCTACTATTTAAAACATTAATTGCTTACTTGCTAATCGTACAAATTCACAAAAGTCGTTTGGCCGGGAACCACAGTTGTGGATTCTGAGGGGTGCCTAACACCTTCCCCTTAGGATAATTTCAATCCTTTACCCTGTCTCTGGTTATCAAACTTGTTTGTAAATGAAACCCCCTCCCTAAGTAGGTGCCGTAACGCACCTTAACTCGTTAGGTGGCGACTCTTCAAACTTGCAAACCCCTTCCTAAGAGGAAACGAGTTGTCCCAATAATGTCAAAAACCCTTGACCGACCGGAAAGGAGTTTGGAAAAAGGGAACGCGATAGTTGGTAGTGTTGATACCCCTGTAAAAAGTCTATTTAATCATTGCTTCAGTCATGTCATTGTTGGGCCATTCCTTTACCATAGTTCTATATCTCTCCCAGATTTCATGAAGGGGATCCTTAGGTTCCTGTTTGAAGGCTAAGATGTCATCCCTCAATGCCTCCATATGTCCCTGTGAGAAAATCATGGCTATAAACTTTTCTGCCAACTCATCCCATGTGGTGATGGAATGGTTGGGGAGCCTCTCGAGCCAGTCTAAAGCATTCCCTCTAAGTGAAAAAGGGAACAATCTCAATCTCAACTCATCCTTCGACACGTTCTTTGTTTGCTCCCCCAGCATGTGTCTACAAAATCCTTTAGATGTTTATATGCATTTTGATGGGAAGCGCCAATGAAGAACCCTCCTTGCTCCAATAAGGTCAACATTATATTTGTAATTTGGAAATTGCCCGCTCGGATACGGGGTGGCACAATTTCACCTGCGTAACCTTCATTGCGAAGGACCCGGTGTGCTGCCCTTGGAGAAAGTGGGGGAGGGTCTGGAATGTTGTCATTGGCTTGGCGGCCCCTTCTTTGAGCTTGAGGTACTAAATGAACCTCATCCTCACCATTATCATCTACCTCCTCCCCCGGGAGAAAATTGCAGAGAGGATCATTATTAGCCATTTTGGACCTAAACCGATTAACACACAAAAGTTAGTAAAACAGAAGGAAAGAAAAACAAGACACACAACTAGATAGATAGATAGACAAAACCATCTAACTCCCCGGCAATGGCACCAAAAAGTGATCGGTTCCAACCCTACACCACTATATAGTAGCGAGGAGTGGTCGATGCAGTTTTATCCGATGATGTCGGGATCGATTTCCACATGGACTTAATTTGGTTTGGAGTTGCGTTTCTAACTAATCTAGTTGTGCGTGTTGTTTCTAATTTCACTTCTAACCATAGTTGTGATTGTTTCTATTCTAATTTATGCTAGAGAGTGATCTAAGTACAATATTTTTGTGAGAGTTTTTTCAATTGATAAAAGGCACTAGGGAAGTGACTTCCGCCTAGGTGAATATCTAATGGGTAGCAAGAATCTAGGACAAACTTGTTATGATTGGGGTCATGATATAACCTTCACACATAAATACTCACTCTATACCTCTCGGTAGTTTTAGTGACTTTGCCCGATTTGGCTTTCTCAAGCCCAAATAGGTGTTCATGCAATGCAAGTGAAATTGACTCAAGTCGGGTATTACTATCTCTAGGTTTAACCCTTTAATTGGGGCTATCAATCTCTTGGATTCACCCCAATTCCTTGTTAGCCTACTTTTCCTAGACTTAGTCCCTCTTTCTCAAGAAGAGCCTAAGTCATAAAGGCACGAATAAGTGCTTGCAACCACCAATTCTACAATCAAAGCATGAAATAAGCTAAATATCACTAACCCATAAATAATTAAACCCTAAAATTCAAGACTCATTAAATACCCACACTAGGGTTGGGTCACAACCCTAGCTATGAGGTCTAGCTACTCAGGATAATAGTAGAAATCAAAGGTAAAGATGAAATATAAGCCATAAAATTCAAATAGAAGATTAAAACTAAAGATAGAAGATAAATCTACTCTAAAATTACTCAAAAAGGTAAAGTTCAGCCGTTCACGTGCTCCATAAAATAAAACTTAACCTAAAAATTTCAAAAAGGTCTATTTATACACAACTAAAAATTCCAGACAAAAATGCCCCTGCGGAGAATTCGCGGACGCATAAATGTGACCGCGTCCGCGCTTGAGCTTTTGCGGCCGCGTAAAAGTGAGCACGGTCTGAGTTTCTTCAATTCTGGGCTTGGGTTGGACTTGGTTTCGTGGAACGCATAAATTCATCCGCGTCCGCGTAAGCCTTCATCGCGACTGCGTATTTTGGACGCGAACTGCATTCTTCTGTTAAGCTCAACTTGCAAGAGCGTTGGCCTCAATGTTCTGTTCTCGAGGTACATGTTGCAGGGTCCATTCCTTGAACCGATGTAGAGTCACTTGTAGTTTATCCAAGTACCTCTGCATTCGGTCTTCTTGGACTTCAAAAGTCTCGTTAACTTGGTTTACCACTAGGACGGAATCACATTTGGCCTCTATTACCTCTGCTCGCAAGCTTTTAGCTAGTTTAAGACCTTGTTCTTCTCGGACCAGGACTCCTCTTACCTCTATCTATGAGACTGCCAAGTACAAGTAAAGTTGTTCGTCCACTTTCGGGGTGTGAAGTAGTGGTGGGATCGATAAATACCGTTTAGTTCCTCCAAGTCACGCTGGCATTCCAGAGTCCACGCAAAATTTCTCTTCTTCTTAAGCAACGAAAAGAATCGGTGACTCCTATCTAAGGATCTCGAAATGAATCGCCCCAGGGTGGCTATCTGCCCTGTAAGTCTGTACACGGCCTTTACATTGTCTAGTACCGTGATATACTCGATAGTTTTGATTTTATCGGGGTTGATCTCGATTCCACGATTGGACACCATGAAGCCAAGAAACTTGCCCGAGCCAACCCCGAATACACGCCTTTCGGGGTTGAGCTTCATATTGTACTTCCTTAGTATATCGAAAGTCTCCTGCAAATGCTTTAACTGTTCCTCTGCTCGCAGGGACTTAACTAATATGTCATCAGTATAAAACTTCCATTGATTTTCCTATTTGTTCTTTGAACATTCTGTTTACTAGGCGTTGATAAGTTGCTCCAGCATTTTGTAGACCGAATGGCATTACATTATTACAGTAGGTGCCATACTTAGTGATAAACGAGGTCCTTTCCTGGTCCTCCGGGTTCATCTGTATTTGGTTGTACCCGGAGTAGGCATCGAGAAAACTGAGAATCTCGTGGTCAGTCGTGGCATCGATCATACGATCGATATTAGGCAGAGGAAAAGAATCTTTAGGGCATGCCTTATTCAAGTCTTTATAATCTACGCACATTCTAAGTTTATTTCCCTTCTTAGGGACTACTACTATGTTTGCTAACCATTCGGGATATTTTACTTCCCGAATGGATCCTATTTTGATAAGTTTGGTTACCACGTCTTTGATGAAGGCATGTTTGACCTCGGACATGGGCCTTCTTTTTTGCTTCACCGGGCGAATTTAGGGTCCAGACTTAGTTTCTGAGTGGTTATTTCCAGCGGGATCCTTGTCATATCGAGGTGGGACAAAGCTAAGCAATCCATGTTAGCTTTATGGAAATGAATAAGTTTTTTTCTCGAGCTCGGGGGTCAGCCTTGTACCCAAGTATACCTTTCGTTCGGGCTGATGTTCGGTCAGTGTCACTTGTTCCAGCCCTTCGACCGTTGACTTGGTGGTATCAGAGTCATCAGGAATTATGAAGGATCGAGGGATACAGTAGTCGTCATTTTCGTCGATCCCTTTCTCCTACAATTGGATCGAGGCCGGTGTCTGTGGTTGCTATTTGACCTCCTACTTTCCCTTAAAATCTGATCCCTTCGCTGATGAGAGTACTGATACCAGTATCAGTTCATAGACTGCAAACATTTATTTGGCGGAGGGCTGTTCTCCAAAGACCATTTTAACTCCCTCCGATGTTCTGAACTTAAGAACTTGGTGAAGGGTCGAGGGTACTGCTCTTATGTTATGAATCCAAGGCCTTCCAAGCAAGGCGTTGTACTTCATGTCACCCTTGATCACATTGAATTTTGTTTCTTCGATGGTCCTAGCTACGTTTACTGGCATAGTAATTTCACCTTTGGTGGTTTTGCTTGCCATGTTGAAGCCGCTAAGCACTCGTGCTACGGGCACAATTTGATCCTGTAGGCCGAGATGTTCCACGACCCTTGCTCGAATAATGTTGGCTGAGCTACCTGGATCAATCAAAACACTTTTAACTTGAATTTTATTCATAAGAACAGATATTACCAGTGCATCATTGTGGGGTTGTGAGATCCCCTCTTCATCTTCGTCATTGAAAGACAAGGTCCCTTCCGGTACATAGTCTCAAGTCCTCTTTTCCCTCGTGATCGACACCTTGGTGCGTTTGAAAACGGGCCCCTAAGGAATATTAACCCCTCCAACAATCATGTGGATCACGTACCGGCTCTTCTTGCTCATTCTGTCTGTTTGAATCTCTGTTCTTGAAGTGGTTATTAGCCCGATCACTTAAGAACTCTTGAAGATGCCCTTCGTTGAACTTTAAACGGGCTACCTCATCCCTCAATTGTCTACAGTCCTATGTTCTTTGACTATGAGTGCCATGTTATTTGCACATTTAATCAGAATTTCTCGGGCCCGAATTAGTCCGTAGAGGTTGGGGCCACCTAGTATCTTTGATACGCCCAATGGATGATACAATAGCTGATGCGTCAAGGTTGAAGTTGTATTCCGATAGCCATGGTGCTTCTTTGGGCTTGACATTTCTGTCGAAACCACTCTTACTCATGAGCCCTCGGGAGCTCTGTCCTCGATCATTTCTTCTATCACTTCGAATGGGGTTGCGTCTAGGCTCGTTGCTTCTTCGATCTCTACCGTATGGATGATTCGATCCCTGTTCGACCGTGTTTCTCGGTCAATATCCCGTTGAACTTTGCTGATGGGCCTGTTTTGATAAACGGACCCGGAGAGAGCCCCTAACTGGTCATCCTCGACCCTGATCTTCGACCGGTACCGATTATACTCATCGGCCCAGGTTACAACTGGATATTCAATCAAGTTATGCTTTAACTGTTGTGTGGCTATCAAACTTTGTATACTTCGGCCTTGAGTAAAAGCCTGAACGGACCAATCATTTGCGACCAGGGGTAGATCCATACGCTCCATTTGGAATCGAGATACGAATTCTCTAAGCATCTCGTTATCTTTCTGCTTCACTTTGAAGAGGTTTGACTTCCTGGTCTCAACCTTTATGGCTCCGACGTGTGCTTTGACGAAGGAATCTGCGAGCATGGAAAAAGAGTCGATGTAGTTGGGTGGCAGATTATGGTACAATATCATTGCTCCCTTTGATAGGGTCTCCTCGAATTTCTTTAGTAATACGGACTCGATCTTATCGTCCTCTAAATCGTTCCCCTTAATTGCGCATTTGTAAGAAGTAACATGCTCATTGGGGTTAGTAGTTCCATTATACTTGGGGGTTTCTAGCATGCGGAATTTTTTTGGAATGGGCTTAGGAGCCGCGCTCGGGGGGAAGAGCTTTTCCACGAACTTCTTTGAATCCAGACCCTTCAAAATTGGTGGTATCCTTGGAATTTGATCAACTCTGGAAATGTATGTCTCTACCCTCTTGTCGTTGGCTTCGATTTTCTTCTCTCCTGATTCAACCCGCTTTGTTATCTCCTCAAGCATCTTTATGATAGTGGGATCGGTGCCTGATTCATTCACATTCGACCTCTACGATACTAGTTCAGCCCTATGAGCAACTTCCTGCGATGGCTTGGGTTCGACCCTACTCGGTGCATGGTTCTGATTTTGTAGTTGTGCTATTGAAGCTTGTTGAGCCCGCAATATTTCGAATATTATTCGAAGGCTGTTTCCGTCTTCTTCGCCGCCTTGTGCGCTCTTTGATCGAACATCCCAGCGGACGCTATTTTCGGGGTCGACGCCCAGATTAGCATTCAGGGCAACATGGGAACTGACGTCAATGGGATCTGCAACTGGTACTTCCTTAGGGTCAACCGGAGGCACTTTGTTCCCTGGGGCGGCTATGTTGTCGTTTTCGCCATGGAAACCGAGACCATTGTCGATATGTGTTGGTGCTGCTTGAGAGTTCGACATGATGACCTTGAAACCAAAAATGCTTACAAGAACAAGTGTAAAGCAATTAGTGTTACGAAAATTAGTACCAGGCAATCGCTATTATCCTTAGCCCCACGGTAGGCGCCAAACTGTTTACCTTTAAAATTGAATAATAATTAAATTTATAAGTGGTTTTAAGGATATATGATTTAACTTGGGACGAATTGAGAAATATGAGAATTAATGTTAGAAATTAACTGTAAAATAAAGCGAACCAATATGAAGCGCAACTTGGCCCTCGAGCTTGATTGCCCTCGAACCGAATAAATTGAAAAGAATGAACTGAAAAGCAAAGTAATAATGCTTAAGAAAGAAAATGTTATCTATTGCTTTGTTATGCGTGATTCTGATGATACAAGATGATTAGGGCCCCACTTATATAGTAGATGAATTCTACTTATGGTACAATTCTAAATACAGAAGGAAATCTCATGATTGGTTAATTAATCAATCTTGACTTGATACATACCGGAATATCTGCCACGGTCCTTACCCGATCACGAATATCTCGGCTTTCCGTTATTCGACTTAGCAGGCTTCCTTCAATCTTACTCGATCTTTATCCAGCTTCGGTTCCGATCACAGCTGGTCTCGATCTTGATCGGTTGTTAATTCACGAGCTTCAGCAATCCATCTTCGTGCCATGGTTCGATAGAATGCGAGGCCGAACCATGGTCTGCCACCCCAACTTCGACCAGTCATGCAAAATTAGGCAAACCCGATTAATTTGACCGTATACAATATATAAAGAGCAGCATGCATTGAATTTTTGAAATTCTTCGATTTAATAAAATTGCATTAGTAGTTTAAGAAGTATGAACTTTATTTAAAATAAGCTTAAAAAATTTACGATTAAATTAATATTAACAAATAGCTGCCTTCGTACTCTGAAACATTATTTTGCCGAACTTTTTCTTGATAGTGACAATGTTGTAGGTTTCTATACGTGGGCCGAATTCTTGGCTGAACTTCAATTTTCGACCATAAAGATAATTTAGTGCGTCTCGTCTAACACCGACCTAGAAATTAATTGTTCAGAAGTATTCCCTTCAATTTCCTTTTAAGTGATTTTTCGACTTTTTTTTATATATATTAATTTTAGTTTACGTGCTTTGCGCGTGTACTCATATCAATAAATAAATAATTTTTATAAATCACAAAAATATTATTGAATATATTTAAGTTATAAAATAAATTAAACATACAAGTTCCTGATGAATATTGATCCGTTTAGTTAACTCTACGGAGGAAAAACTCCTACTCCGCATATTAATATTGAGTCTTTTGGTCGTTGAGAGACTTTGAAAATGAAAGCATGGCCATATAGCTCCTAGAAAAAATGCCAATAATTCTAAAAATGACAAATGCTGTACTAATATTTTACAACAAATAAATAAAAAAATAAAAAAATATAGGGAGTTGTTATTTACGAAAATAAAATGATAGCAAAAAATTAATGTCAACTCATCAATACATTTACCTTCTAATATTTCTTTTTTATTGCTTCAAGTTCGTATTTTAATTACCAATTTAACTTTAATTATACTATATTATAGATCGATTTTGCTCTATTTTCAGTAATTAAAAATTAGTGCAAGATTCAAAAGCTAAAATATTTAAAAGAATCTGATTATATAGTTATAAACCAGTACAAGATTTAGAAATTAAAATATCTCAAAAGTATTTGCTATATTTTCTGTAGTAGAAGTTGATTTAAATATCCGAACAATAAAATATAAGTAATTTATGGTTATATATTGTAAAAATTGGTAACTTAACTATTCGACAATAGAAGTACCTGAAAGGTGTTTGGTCACACCTCGAAATTTAAAACTTTGCTTTTGTAAAATTTGTAGTGTTAAATGTACCGTGATATTTTGAGACTATAAAATAAATTAGTTATTTTGAAGAGTAACTTGAGAAATTTAAGGTTACATTAATTTTTAAATATGAAGGTATCAATCCGTTTTGCAACATACTAAAAAAATCTCATAAAAATAAACTCCAATTATCACGAAAAAAAATAAGGAAGAGTTTCAATTGGCTTTTATGGGTCATTCACTAAACTTCATGTTTTTGCTTAGCTAAGCTATTAATAAATGTGAAAGCACGAAGATGGAAAGCTGAACAAATAATGGATTCACGGCAGTTCCCCGTGACTCCTAATTATGAATAATGTTCTTTTTTTTTTTTTTTTTTGGTAGAAAAGATAGTAGATTATATAAAGTTTAAATATTGCGTACAGAGGGGTGGCTTGCAGTGTCCATTGTTGTACCATGCATTCTATCATTACAACCAAATAGAGATGAAGTAGTAGCAACTATCTGATTACTACCAACATTACTGTTACTACCTAAGATAGTATTAGTATACTGCATCATATGGGGCTGCATGTGAGTAGGTTGTCGCCGGACTTGTGATATTGCCAGGTGCTTGTCCTCAGCCAAAAAGTGTTCAACAAAAAAAGGTACTTCTTCAAAAACAGTAGTGATGGAGTCATCTTCCTGATTTTTTCCTGCCTTAGCTAAGCGGTCAGCCACCCTATTGATCTCCCTGTACACATGTATGACTTATAGTGTGATGACCCAAAAGGTCATCTTACGTAATTTAAGCTGTATCTGTGTTCCGAGGCTCCGAGAGCCTCCGTTAGTCTCACCTCGATATGCGTGCGCAGCCCGGGCGTGTAGCCGAGAAGCTATTATGTGAAAATTTGATGAAAATGAGTTTTGATAATTAATAAATGAGTATAGTTGACTTTGGTCAACATTTCTGGTAAACGGACCTGGACCCGTGATTCGACGGTCCCGGAGGGTCCGTAGGAAAATATGGGACTTGGGCATATGCTCGGAATCGAATTCCGAGGTCCCAAGCCCGAGAAATGAATTTTTAAAAGAAATTGTTTTCTGAAAATAATAAAGGAATAAGAAAGTGAATAATTATGTGAAAACCGTGTTACCGGGCCCGTATTATGGTTCCGGAGCCCGGAACAGGGTTATTATATATTAATTGTCTTGTTTGTAAAATTTGGTGTAAAACGGGCATGAATTGAGTGGTTTCGGATCAAAATGAGGTTTTGAGGTTTTAAAGAATTTGAAATGTGGCTTGGAAAGTGATGTGATGTTCCCGAGGTCCGAGTGAGATTCCGAGATCGGGAATAGTTCCGTGGTGTCATTTATAACTTATTTGCAAAGTTTGAAGTCATTCCGAGCAGGTTAGGCCGGTTCGATGTTTTGAAATGAATTCTTGAATTTTAAGTCCTTAAGATTTGATTAAATAAGATTTGGGGTTTGATTTCGAGTTCAGCTGTTGTTTTTTTCGTGTTCCGAAAGTTCGAGCGAGCTCGCTTAGTGATTTAGGACTTGTTGGTATATTTGAACGGGGGCTCGGGTGGGCCCAGGTGCCTC
>ML241940.1:0-12272 GCA_005239495.1 Nicotiana undulata
ATCAAATAAGTCATCAATCCTCGGCAAAGGATACCTATTCTTGATAGTAACCTTATTCAACTGCCGATAGTCAATACACATCCTCATTGAGTCGTCTTTCTTCTTCACAAACAACAGTGGAGCACCCCAAGGAGAAACGCTAGGCCTAATGAAGCCTTTATCCAACAAATCCTGTAATTGTTCCTTTAATTCCTTCAACTCTGGCGGAGCCATACGATACGGGGGAATAGAAATGGGCTGAGTGCCCTCAGCTAACTCAATACAAAAGTCAATATCCCTGTCGGGTGGCATACCCGGCAAGTCAGCAGGGAATACCTCTGGAAACTCGTGAACCACAGGCACGGACTCGATAGAAGGAACCTCAGCACTAGAATCACGAACATAGGCCAAATAGGCCAAACAACCCTTCTCGACCATGCGCCGAGCCTTCATATAAGAAATAAATCTACCAGGAGAAAGACTAAGGGTCCCTCTCCACTCTAAAAGAGGTACTCCTGGCAAGTCTAAAGTCACTGTCTTGGCATGACAGTCCAAGATGTCATGATAGAGAGATAACCAGTCTATCCCCAATATAACATCAAAATCAACCATATCAAGGAGCAAAAGATCAACCTGAGTCTCCAGACCACCAATAACTACTACGCAAGCACGGTAGACTCGATCTACCACTATAGAATCGCCCACCGGTGTAGACACATGTACAGTAGTACTCAAAGAATCATGAGGCATACTCAAGCAAGGGGCAAAATATGAAGACACATAGGAGAATGTATAACCCGGATCAAATAACGCCGAAGCCTCTCGGCTGCAAACTGAAACCGTACCTGTAATAACTGCATCAGAAGCCTCAGCATCAGGACGAGCAGGAAAAGCATAACACCGGGGCTGAGCCCCTCCAATCTGAACATCCCTGGGTCTACCTGCTGCAACCTGGCCTCTACCCCTCGCGGCCTGTGCTCCACCTCTATGAACCTGACCACCACCTCTGGCACCTCGACCACCACCTCTAGCTGGATGAGGGGGTAAGGGTGCACCTGCTGCGGGAACCAAGGCACGGGAACCCTGATACTGGGGTCCACTCGAAGCTCGGGGGCAATATCTGGCAATGTGCCCCGGGCTACCACAACTACAACAAGATCTCTGCTGCTGTGGCTGATGACTCGGAAACTGGCCCTGACGACCCTGATAACTACCCTGGTAACTCTGAAGCGGCTGTGCACTGAGAGGTGCTGGTGGTGTGCTAACATGAACTGGCGGTGCATGAGGAGATACCTGAAGTGCTGACTGAAATGGTAGGGGTGGATGACCCTTACTGAAAGAATCCCTGCCTCCAAACGAGGCTCCACTAAATCTACCAAAATGACGGGGCCTCTTGTCAGCCACCTGACCACCCCCCTGTGACAAAATCATCTCAATCCTCCTGGCTACATCGGCCGCATCCTCGAATGAAATATTAGTACTCGACTCCCTGGCCATCTAGATCCCTCAATGAACCTCCGAACTCTCTCCCGATCAGTGGGGAGTATCATCAATGCATGATTGGCTAGAGCGATGAACATGTTCTCGTACTGAGTAACAAACATAGATCCCTGCTGAAGGCGCTCAAACTGCCTCCTAAGATCCTCTCGCTGAGTAATGGGAAGGAACTTCCCCAGAAATACCTCTGTGAACTGAGCCCAAGTCAAAGATGCAGACCCAACTGGTATGGCTAAACAATAGTCCCTCCACCAAGTCTTGGATGCGCCAGATAGTCGAAAAAGTGGCGAAGTCAACTCCATTAGACTCCATTATGCCCATGTTCCGAAGAACCTCATGACAGTTGTCCAAGTAATCATGTGGGTCCTCTGACTGTGCACCAGTAAAAGTAGCAGTGAATAACTTGGTGAATCTGTCCAATCTCCATAACGCATCTGCTGACATAGCTGCTCCCTCAGCTACAGGTGCTGCAATACCTGGCTGTGCTACTCCGGCTGGCTGAGGTGCCGGAGTCTGAAACTGAGTGGCAACCTGCTCTGGTATATGAATAATAGGAGTCTGGGTACCTCCCCCAGCCTGAGATCCGGCTGGAGCTGTAGGAAGAAGACCGGCCTGAGCCACACTCTCCATAAGTCCTACCAGACGGACAAGAGCGTCCTGAAGCACTGGGGTAGCTATGAACCCCTCTGGGACCTGTGTTGGTCCAACTGGGACTGCCAGAACTGGGACCTCCTCGTCAGACTCTACCTGAGGGTCCTCTACTGGGTCTGCTGCTCTGGGCTGAGCCCTGCCCCGGCCTCGGCCTCTAGCACGGCCTTGTCCTCGACCTCGACCCCTCGTAGGGGCTGTAGAAGGAGTGTCGGGCTGCTGAACGGAACCAAGGGAAGCACGCGTCCTCGCCATCTGCGATAGAATAGAATAGAAACTCGATCAGTGTACCAAAATATACTACGCACGACAGAGTATGAAGAGAAGAGGAGTATCCTAACTTAGCAGCCTCTGGGGGTTAAATATAGACGTCTCCATACCGATCCCTCAGACTCTACCAAGGTTGTCTGTAAGTTGTGAGACCTAAGTAACCTATGCTCTGATACCAACTTGTCACGACCCAAAATTCCACCTTTCAGACCGTGACTGCGTCTAACATTGAACCCGCTAGACAAGCCAACGTGCACAACACTTTGACATCTATAAAACAACGTAACAGTAATAAAGCCAATTAACTTTCCAACCTCTACTGGAATATCTCATTTTCCTTAACTTTCAACCTTTACCGAACATTTCCAAATCACTTCAAAAGTTTTACAGTAGAAAGTAATAATAATTTCAAACGCATAGTGAAACGATGAAGACAACAATATCGCAAAAATCCCAAAACCGGGGTGTCACAATCTCACGGACTATCTAAACTGAGTGCTAAATACAGAGTCTGAAAAGAAATATATAATTGTCTTGGAACTAAGAGAAAAATAAGACAATGAGGAATCCGAATGTAGGAGAGGCACCAAGGCCCACGAACGCCAGCGGGTATACCTTGAAGCTCTGGGTGGACTGAAGGTGACTCCCTCAATGCGGTCCACTGGGTCCGGATGCGTGATCTGCACAACATTAAGAAGTGCAGTGTAGCATCAGTACAACCGACCCCATGTACTGAGTAAGTGCCGAGCCTAACCTCGGCCGAAGTAGTGACGAGGCTAGACTTGACAATGACGATAACCTGTCCTATTCTACAACAGATAACAGGGATAATACGAGGCAAGAGATAAGCAAACAAGTAAGGGATACGGGAGCAGTAAAGGGGAAACAAGTGAAGTGAAGCAGTCTAATTGACAGATAGAAGTAAACAAGGGAGGCAATCTAATACAATAGCCCACAAAGCAAGTATAAATATCAGAAAAGTAAATAATGGCACGGCATCACCCTTCGTGCTTTTACTCTCTTCCTCACAATGCAATGTAATCAATATCATGGCACGGCATCACCCTTCGTGCTTTACACTCTTCCTCACTATGCAAAGTAATCAAATATCATGGCACGGCATCACCCTTCGTGCTTTTACTCTCTTCCTCACAATGCAATGTACAATGTATCATGGCACGGCATTAACCTTCGTGCTTATAATCAATAAAAGCCATGGCACGGCATTTACCTTCGTGCTTATAATCAATATGAATCATGGCACGGCATCACCCTTCGTTATTTACGCTCTTCCTCACTATGCAATGTAATCAAATATAATCAATAGCTTGAAGTTTTGCTACTATGCGATCGCAGAACAAGGGGGTACGATCGCGGAAGGGAGCGGGCCAGGCGTCTGCGATCGCATACAAAACTACGCGATCGCAGAGAGATACTACCCAGCCCCCACCTGACTCCACTGACACACTATGCGATTGCGGAAGACGAGATGCGATCGCATAGTGCAACCTAGTTGCCCCTTCACCTAAGCCTATTCGATCGCGAAGAAGGAATGCGATCGCAGAACGTCCGGACTCCCTACACTGCGATCGCGGACCCATCCATGCGATCGCAAAGAACAACAGGCCCTCCCCCACTCTCAACTCTATGCGATCGCAGCTCCACCTATGCGATCGCATAGATTAAGCTACCAGACACCAGAAGCTGCAATTAAACACCAGATTTTTCATGTTTTCATACCCCGTTAGCTACCCGAAACTCGCCAGAGCCCTCGGGGCTCAAAACCAAAAACACACACGACTCCCAAAACATCCCACGGACTTATTCCAGCTTTTAAATCACCAAATTATCATCAAAAACAAGGAATTAAACCTTAAAACTCATAGAATTTTCTTAAAACTTCATAAAGCTTAATTCTTCCAATTTTGATCCGAATAACGTCATTTCAAGTCCGTTTCACACCAAATTTCACAGATAAGTCACATAACATATAATAAACCTGTTCCGGGCCCCAGAACCAAAATGTGGGCCCGGTAACACGGTTTTTACATCAAAGTTCATTTTCAAAAACCTTTATTATTTTCTGAAAACAATTTTCTTTAAAAATTCATTTCTCGGGATTGGGACCTCGAAATTCGCTTCCGGGCATACGCCCAAGTCCCATATTTTCCTACAGACCCTCCGGAACCGTCAAATCATGGGTCCGGGTCCGTTTACCAAAAATGTTGACCAAAGTCAACTTTATTCAATTATTCAATTTAAAGTTCCATTTTTATCAAATTTTCACATAGACGCTTCCCGGCTACATGCCTGGGCTGCGCACGCATATCGAGGTAAGATTAACGGAGGCTTTCTAGGCCTCGAAACACAGATTTAGCTAGAATTACTTAGAATGACCTTTTGGGT
The DNA here is from genome assembly GCA_005239495.1 of Nicotiana undulata. Lineage (NCBI taxonomy): Eukaryota > Viridiplantae > Streptophyta > Magnoliopsida > Solanales > Solanaceae > Nicotiana > Nicotiana undulata. The sequence continues at coordinate 4,801 of ML241940.1, forward strand.
CATCACATGTAGATAATTTGTCAATACTCTAAATAGTTGGAACAATTTAACTCCTTCCATAATTTCAAACTCCATAATTCATAGCCTTTACAGACAATAATCTTAAACTTAGGAAAGTAATTAATTCATGAACATCGTATTTCGCTTTAGGCGCGATTAATCAATTATCGTGGCCATAGGTACGGTTCCCGTGACATGGTCACGATACGTAAATCCCATTCGGATGTTCATTTCATGTGACCCGACCATAACTTCAAACAATAATAAAATAAACATGTAATAGACCGTGGGTATGGTTCCCGTGACACGATTCGTAATGTGTATAAATACAAACGAGTGCGCGACATCGCGGTTTGTTCAAAGATTTTTCCATAAATCATGGCCTTCAATCAAACCCAAAGTAGTAAAGAAATTTAACTCTTTAATATCGTAGTTTGCTTTAGGCGCTTAATTAAATCATCACGGCTATGAGTATGGTTCTCGTGGCATAGTCGTGATACGTAATTTCTCACTCAGGTGTGTATTTCATGTGACCCGACCATAACTTCAAACAGTATTAAAATAAACACGTTGCATATCGCGGGTACGGTTTCTGTGACGCGATTCGCAATGTGTACAAAAACAGACGGGTGTGCGACATCGCGACTCGTTCAAATAACTCCATAAATAATTAAAAGCGGATAAAAGTTAAAGATGCATAAATAGGTTTGAAACACGTAATAAATCAGATATATAAGCCAAATAATAATTGTTGAGTGGCCGTGTTAAAACCACGGAACCCAGGAATGCCTAACACCTTCTCCCGGGTTAACAAAATTTCTTACCCGAATTTCTGTGTTTTGCGGACTGTAAAACATAGTCATCTCTTCCTCAATTTGGGATTTAATAAACCGGTGACTTGGGACACCATAAACTATCCCAAGTGGTGACTATGATAAAAATAAATAAATAATCCCATTTCAACAATGTCACTATAATTAGAAAAACTCCCTATCCATTTCGGGAAAAGGAGGTGTGACAAGGTGTGTCACTATTATATCCAAATATACCTACCCGACCTGCAGCCTACATTACATCCAAATAAAGTCCTACTTGATCCTAGATTGAACGAGCTCAATTAATAGAGTACTACACTACGGGCAAGCCTATGGTGCGTTTTCTATAGCATAAGAATATCATTTCTGAGGGTGAGTGAATTCTATTCCTTTTAAAGTTCCTCAGTGTGTGTGAATTTTACCAATTGTGAAATGAGTCTCTTTTGTGGTGAGCAAGCACTTGATTCATGAAGGAGAGGTGAGTCTGGACCTCTGAATTAGAGTAAGTAATCCGGTTAGGACAACTCTTGAGGTGTAGATGTTACACTAATGTACTCAACCTTTGGGAAATATTCTTGGTGTGACGAGTAACGAAGTCGCTTAGTGAAGTTAGGACTTTGTAGAGTGTGGTTTTATTGCTCGAGGACGAGCAATGGTTTAAGTGTGGGGTGTTGATAATAGGCTATAATTATGCAATTTAGACACTATTTACACTCCAATTTAGCTGCACTTTATTGATATTTGAATGTTAAAAGATAACAAAATGCTCTAGTTAAGAAATGATATTTTTGCAGGAGCCACTCCGGACTAGGAGGGAGCTAAAGAGTGTTTTGGAGTCATTATGAAGCGTGGAAAGCCAATAAAAGGTTAGCCCGGTCAAAAGGGAGCGAGAAAAACAAGGAAGACGACCTCTCCAGGTGCGCGGCTGTGAAGTGGGATGCGATTTGGTCGCGAACTGAGGGTGGTGAAGCAGTGAAAATCCGCGGCCGGATCCGCGGTCGCGGACGGACGGACAAAAGCCAAACACACTGGGTTAATTATGTAATTTCTTAGGCGACTAAACTAAACCTATATGAAGCCTAAACTCGCCCAGAAGTCAGATATAGCTGGTTTTAGAAGATTTTAGAGGCAAGAACAAGGGGTAGGAGACGGATCAATTCCTAAGAGTTTTCATCTTCTTCTTCTTACTCATATTTGTTGATTATGAATTATTTTAGTGATTTGTTTTCCATTAGTAAGAGTAGCTAAACCTACAATCTAGGGTTGATGAAACCAATTGTTGGATGGAGTTTTAACTCTATTTTGATATAATCGAGTCGTGATTGTTCTATGATTTTTCAACTACGTCTTGTATTGTGGTTAATTGAAAGGGACCTTGATTAATCGTGCCTAGTTACCTTGTGTTGCTTGAGAAAGAATACTTGGTTAGATTGAACGACACCACTTTAGGGTAAAATTGAAGAGATTAATTACTTGAATTTAAAAGTGGGGTTAGACTAACGAAGCTTTGGTGGGATAATTCTGAGTTGCATAAATTGTTAACTAGAGTAGTTCGAGAGAATTCTTTTAGTAAATTATCGTAATTGATCGAGAGATAATTACGGTAGCTCGGAACTCATAATCATCATAGAGTATTACGGCGAGATTATAGCTAAAGAGTTAAGAATTAATCCAGCAATTGGGAAAATCAATAGCCCTAGATCCTTTTACCATTGAATTCACTTTAGTTTTGATTGTTGTTGATTTTATTTTCATTTTTCCTTAGCTAAATAAATTCCACTGATTATTCACAAAAGTCTTGCATCCGGAAATTGCATGAGCTTGTCATTAGCATTATTAAAAGTTGTAGTAAATAGGTTAGTTCCCTTTGGGATTTGACTCCAGACTTAAATCGGTTTATATTTGCAGCGACCGCTTAGTCCTTTTTACAAGTCATAGTTGGACGTGATCGAGGAAGTTCCCCCACACAAGGTTAGGCAAGCCACTTACCTTGAACGACTCAAATAAATCTAAAACCACGTTCTTGCCACAAGCATCCAATTCCGAATGGCCCAAATCTAGTCAAATCAATTACATAACATAAATATAGCTACAAGTAACTATTTTAGCTAATGAATTCGAAGCTAAGGCAAGAAAATAGGAAAAACGCCCCAAAAGCCTCCTCGGGACCACGACTCGGAATCGGGTAACAGTTAATAATTTAGAACACCCATTCACTCACAAGATCACTCGTACAAAAATCATATAAATATGATGTCTAAAACCCATCCAAAACTGAGAAATTCGATTGGCGTACTTTTCTCCCATTTTCCCACCTTTTCAATCCAAATCCAAAATTAAATAGAGAAAATGACTATATATTAATGAAATACAATAAAAAAAACAAGTTAGAAATTGTTACCCAAAAGTTTCCTCTGAAAATCCCTCAAGAAATCGCCTTCTCCCGAGCTAAAAAATCAAAATTGAGTGAAATGAACTTAACCATGTCCCCTTTTCTGCCCAGCGATCTTCGCACCTGCAGGCCTTGGGTCGCACCTGCGACGCCAAACCTGCAGAAACTCCATCGCGGGTGCAGAATTCACTAAAGGGGCTGGGTCCGCATCTGCGGAGAGCAGGCCGCACCTGCGCGTGCGCGTCTGCAGAACACTATCCGCACCAGCGGTCTTGAGCCGCACTTGCGAAGCCTTGGGCGCATATGCGGGCATCGCAGATGTGGAACATCCTCGCACTTGCAACCCTTGGACAAGCTTCCAACTCTCGCACCTGCGCTTGGACCTCCGCACCTGCGCTTGGACCTCCGCACGTGCGTGTCCGCACCCTGCGGTCTTCACTCCTCAGGTGCAAAACACCATACACAAGAAATCTTTAACAACTCTCTAAGTCCAATAATGCATCCGTTAAGCATCTGAAACACACTCGAAGCCCCCGGGACCTCAACCAAACATACCCAACCAATCCTAAAACACCATACGAACATAGTCGGGCCTTCAAACTACATTGAACAACATCAAAACATGAATTATGCACAGATTCAAGCCTAGGAAACTTTGAATTTTCCAAATTCTACAAACGGCGCCGTAACATATCAAACCTTGTCCGAATGACTCCAAATTTTACACACAAGTCAAAAATGACACCAGGAAGTTACTCCCACTACCGGAATTCCATTCCGAGCCCGATATCAAAATTCAACTGCCGGCCAAAATCGCACACATTCCAATTTCCGCCAATTCAAGCCTAAATCAACTACGGACCTCCAAACCACATTCTAGACGCGCTCCTAAGTCCAAACTCACCTAAGGGAGCTAACGGAATAATCAGAATTCAAATCTGAGGTCGTTACACACAAGTCGACATCCGGTCGACTTTTCCAACTTAAACTCTCAAATAAGAGACTTAGTGTCTCAATTCATTTCAAAAACTGAACACGGACCCTCCCGGTAACCAAAATAGCAGAATAAGAATTGGGAAAAGCAGTTAATAGGGTATCGGGGCTCTAGCTCTCAAAACGATCGAGCGGGTCGTTAGAAAACTTCACAGGCAACAACCTCATATTTTACTCCAGTCAAATACAAAAAGCACGAGCAAGCAGAAACACAGTTCTTACTAGCATACACCAACATACATCACTTTAGCTATTGTAACAAACATCGTCAACAACTCCAAGAAATTAAAATAAATCTCATTGAAAAAAAAAATTGTTGTCATACCTTATGGACATTTCATCAAACTGCAAACCTCATTTAGTTACATATATTTTTTTGACTTTAAAGTTTCAAGCAGTTTAAAACTTCAATCTTGATGAAACATTCACTAACTCTAGTAATATGATATTGGTTGAATATATCTGCAGCCCCTTAAACTTGTCCCTTTTTTTTCATTTAGACCCTTGAACTAAACCTTGTACCTATTAAACACTTTATCTTGTTAGAAATTGTATCTATTTAACCCCTTACAAATAGCCGACCCTAAAATCTAAACGCGTAAAGTATACACATGGATGACATGGAATAAACCCAATAAAGAAAAGGCACATCATCAAAAGAAATTGAAAGAAGAAAAAAAAACATGGCTCTTCTTCTTATTCAGGGAATACAACCCACATGATAACTACAGAAACTTTTGTGGTGATAAGTTTTGAGAGGCAACGATGCTAGCGGTAAAGGCACTTGACGGAGCTGCATAAAAGGATCACAACCGACGACCTCCGGCCACCCTATCGCTATTACCAACTCCGCCTCCGGCATCCACCACCCCTACTTTGTCCTCCAATCGACACCACCTCCACCAACAACAAATGCTCCCTCTGGAACTGATCACATTCCAGAACCTAACCCGTCTTCTATATTTACAAAGGTTGGGGCGATTTCAGAAGACCCAATTATCAAATTGCCACTTAATGTATAAAATGTGAAGAAGAATCGATTATTAATGAGATCCTAGTATCAAAATAATTTTCTTTCAATTCTCCAATTGGATTATTGATCTTCCTACAAAAATGAATTTTTGGTGTATTTAACTTGGTTCTTATTGGATTTCAATTTGGTTTGAATGTGAAATATTATTGAAGTTGAATCCATGTGGCTTCCCCAATTCAACCTACGCATTTGCATTAAAAAAATTCCTGCTTTTGTTAAAAAATAATGGAAAATGGAAATAGTGACTAAAATAGTGGAGGGCAAGATGGTGTTGGAGCTAGAGTTATGGAAGCGAAGGGAGGATGGTAGTAGATTGGAGATGATGGAAGAAGAAAGAGAAATAGAAAATTTTAAATTAAAAAATATGGCATTCACGCTCTCAAAGGAGGTGAATTACACTCACTTTGAAATGTCATCAACTTGTGTCTAATTGATACCTTTTTAATTGAGTTCAAGTGTTCGATAGGAACAAGGTTTAGTTTAAGTACCTAAATGGAAAAAATGGACAAGTTTAAGGGGCAATATATGTATTCAGCCTATGATATTCATCAACCAAATAACACAAGGATATCTGATTTTATCTTTACTAGTGGTTTATTCTTACTTGATATATCTTATCATGTTGGTATAATCAATACTCGGAAAAAAAATCAGCACTGCATAAACAAACTTATCAATTGCCAAAAGTTGAAATTCCAAAGGTTTCCAAATAAGGTGAATCTTGTTGGATGATTGAACTATTATAGCCACACAATTTTTTGGTAATTAATTTCATTTCATTTCAAAACATATTTACACTGATCAAGCTATTCTAGACATCTTCCCAGTTCTAACTTCTAAACATCCTTACTGCTACAATACCAACTTACATATTACAATTATTCTAGTTATTACAAGTAGGATAGTAATTCATCGCTTCCAATATTCCTTGTAATCTTTGTACACTTCTTCCTTGCCCATGGACTGCTAGAACTATACATTTGATTAGCTCATTCACGGATTGCTTCTCTCCTCTGAAAATTCTATTGTTCCTTTCCTGCCATGTATGGTGTCATGCCCCGGAATCCTAATCCGGGTCGTGATGGCGCCCAACGACGGGGTTAGGCAAGCCAACACAATTTACACTAAGTGATACCCTTCCCATCTAATTAAACAAGTCAAAGATCACCAGTTTATAACAACTAACATGATACTAGCCTTGAGTGAAGGTAAAGTCATAATAGATACAAAGCCGAAATAAAACATACACATGCATGTACAACCCGAACCCAAAAGATATACATATACACTACGCGTGTGTGCCAGGAACTAGTGTCACGAGTGTCACGGGCAACTACTGAATATACAATGACTACAATATATACAGAGTCTCCGTCTGAATGAAATGGACAGAGAAATATAACCAAAGAGCTCCAGGGTACTGCTAGGAAGTCGCCGGGAAAGCAGCTCACCGTGAAGAATGACCATGCTATCAATATCTAGCACCGACCTGATAGTCAGACGTGCCAGTCTCCGGACTTGTACAGTCAAGTAAAGAAAAGAAAAGAAAGTGCAGCATGAGTACATATTAAATAAATATGTACCCAGTGAGTATCCCGCCTAAACTCGAAGAAGTAGTGACGAGAGGTCGACTCGATACTCACTAAGGTCCAGCAGTGATAACATATGATAGAATAAGACAAAATACAGTAGGCATGTCAGGGAAATAAGAAACAAGTATTTATATATCAAAGCAGAAAAATCCAAACAATTGCTGAACTAAACAATAAAGCACTTTCAAGAGTAAGACCACAGAACGAAACAATAATCACAAATTATTAGATCCGCCGTGGCGTACGGACCGCTCCCATATATTTCACAATTCTTTTCAATTCTGCCATGGCGTACGGCCCGCTCCCATATATTTCACAATTCTTTTCAATTCTGTCGTGGCGTACGGCCCGCTCCCATATATTTCACAATTTCTTTTCAATTCTGCCGTGGCATACGGTCCGATCCCATATATTTCATAATTTCTTTTCAATTCCTCCGTGGCGTACGGCCCGCTCCCATTTATTTCAAAATTCTTTTCAATTTCGCCGTGGCGTACGGCCCGCTCCCATATATTTCACAATTTCTTTTCAATAAGCCTCAGAAGAATAACATGATGCAACACATAATTTCATAGTACATATGGCGTTACAATAAATCATATGAAGCATTACAAGGAAAATATATCAGGCATTACAAGAAAAGGCAT
>ML241941.1:0-28047 GCA_005239495.1 Nicotiana undulata
ATGTGGGCACTCATTATTCCAATGAGGCCCGCCACAATGCCGGCACCCTGAGGGTGGCTTTCTCCCCGGTCATTGTTGTTTGATGCATCACTGTTGCTGCCTGAGGAGGGAGCCTTAACTTTGCTTGTGCTCCGGTCTCCCCTACTTCTGCTGGGGCCACCATTGGTAGGTTGGCCTCCTTTGTAACCCGTTCGGACGGGCGCCTGCGGCCTATCCTTCCGAGTCTCCATCTGGTAGTCCCCAAGGCATTCCGCTACTTGGATTGCCTTGGGAAGGGTATCCACCCTCTGTCTTTGTAGCTCCATGCGGGCATAAGGTTTCAACCCTTCCAGGAAAGTGAAGAGTTTGTCCTTGTCCCCCATGTCGCGAATGTTTAGCATGAGTGCAGAGAATTCTTGCACGTAGTCCCGCACTGATTTGGTCTGGCGGAGCTCCCGTAGTTTCCTCCTTGCATTGTACTCAACATTCTCAGGAAAGAACTGTAGGCGTATAGCAGCCTTCAGCTCCGTCCATGTCTCCAGAGCATCCTCGCCGGCCTGGATGGCTTCGTACTTCACTCGCCAGCAGAGCTTAGCATCACCCTGAAGATACATGGCAGCAGTAGCTACCTTCTTGGCTTCTTCTAGGCCTCCCACGGCATCGAAATATTGCTCGATGTCGAAAATGAAATTTTCCACTTCTTTGGCATTCCTAGCCCCACTGTATGACTTTGGCTCAGGAATTTTCAGCTTCTGTGCCAAGGGAGCGGGGTTCACAGCGCCCCCGATTTGATTTCCACCGCCTCGAAGTAAGCCCTGCAGCGCAGCATTGACAACGTTGAGCTGGTTTGTCAAGTTGTCGATAGATTGCTGCATGGCGGTCATCCTGTCTGCGTCTTGTGCCCTGTGGGCTAAATTCTCGGCTGCGCTCCTGTTGGAGGCCCTCAAATTTATCAAAAATTTCGGCTGCCTCAGTAGCTGCCGTTGCCGGTCTCCTTCAGAGTCGCGGCTCATGTTTCTGATGTAAATTTCGGCCTGGGCCATCCTGCGGTCCAGGTCGTCCAACCTTTCCAGTAGGTTGGTTCTCAGGTTCCGGCACCGTATCTACAATGGGTCGTAGTACGTCAACCGTCTCCTCAAGGGCCGCAATACGGTCCCCTTGATTCACCATGGTCAGAAATGGTGTTGATGCCAATGCGTTCCCTCGTCCGATGTCGAGCCTAGGCTCTGATACCAACTGTTACGCGGCGCCTTCCTGAGATGCTTTGGAAGGGCGACGTAAGGCTAAGCAACCAATGTCAGGGTGGTTGCTGTCCGCCAAATGAGGTCCCCGCCACACGCTAGACTAGATTGTCAGTGCCGTGTGGGAAAACCAATGCCAACAATTGAGAGAACAGTAATAATGTTTGAAATGATGAAAGCTGGATTGCAATAATGAAAGCTATTACAAAATGAAGGAAATGCGGTGTCGAGGGGTAGAGACACCAGTACAGGGAATTGCTTGCTTGAAAGTTTTGAATGCTATATACCCCCTAACATAGGGGTAGAGACACCACCTATGTTCGAGAGGCTACAAAACTATTAGGAAAGTTTCACTTCCTTTTGTTCCTACTGTACGAGTTTATTGGTCTCGAAGTTTGAGCTATTATCATTCCATTCTCTCACAAATGGTGAGGATACGAGCTACAGTTAGTGATAATGCTGCCCTCGGAGCAGGTGTAACTAGTGGTAGAGACAGAGGTCGAAGACAAGCGTGTACCGTAGCGAGGGCACCTACCAGAGCAACAGTTAAGAAGCCGCCAGTAGCTCCGGCTGGGGGACAGGTACCGGAGGCGCCTACTGTTCCCTGGACTTCAGGAGACTTTATCACAGTTCCTGAGCATGCTAGGTACATTGGCTCAGGTGGGGTTGATTCCGATTGCACCAGCTACTTTATATACAGGGGGAGGAGTTCAGACTCCCCCCGCCCGTACTCCAGAGCTGCACGTTCCCGTTGGTCAGGTTCCAGGTGTCATGGAGACACAACATGTGGTTCAAGTTCAGCTTGTGGTTAGGGCATCAACATCTGGGGAAGAGTAACGTAGACTTGCAAGGTTCAAGATATTATGGGTACTGTGGCGACGAGCGGGGTTTCTTTTACTATGTTGCAGCTTAGGGAGCGGCTTATCAGTGGTGGCGGGCATATGAGTTAGGGAGCCCGGTCGAAACAACTTCACTTAAATGGGCTCAGTATTAAACGATGTTCCTGAGAGACCTTGTACCTTAGTCTATTTGGGATGCATGAAACACGGAGTTAGAGCAGCTGCGCTAGGGCACTATGTTAGTATCAGAGTATGCATTAGATTCAGTGATTTGGCTAGACATGCACCTGCTTTGCTCGCTACAGTTAGAGAGCGTGTCTGTAGGTTCATTGAGGGGCTCAGACATGATATTCGATTCAGCATGGCTCGGGAGTTAGAGTCGGATGTTTTGTTTTAGCAGGTGGTAGGGATCGCTCACCGATTGGAGGGCATGTGGGACCAGGAGAGAGAGGACAGGCAGGTCCAGGAGAGAGAGGGTAGGCTAGGTGAGGAGAGAGAGGAAAGGGATACTAGGAGGCCTCGCAGACTAGAGAGATCTACTGGTCCTTATTTTGGAGCCAGGGTACGGCATGGTAGAGGTTTTGTGGGTCAGCTAGTTCAGTTTGCACTTCAGGATTCGCACGGTGTTTCAGGTACTAATGGGTAGAGTTCCCCTACCGCACAGTTTCCACAACCATGTCAGCAAAGCGCTTTCTTTGAGTGTGGAGATGCCAGCCACATGGTAATAGATTGTCCCAGACTCTGGACAGATGTATCACAATGGGGTATTCAGGTGGGAGGAGGGCGCCCAAGAGAGAGAGTCCTGACCCATTGATGTGTTTCATATAGTAGGCCTGCGGCCGATTTGTTAGTTGATGTCATACAGTAATATTTCAATTTATTATAGAGGTGCATCATTCGTATTTTGTTTTGGTTCTGCTTATCAGGGTGAGTCCTCTTATGTTGCTTCACATGTGGGTGAGTTTCGTGATTTAATATTTTGCTTATGTGTTTACCCTGGTTGGGAGACTCTATAGTTGTAGCTCGTGTCTACTATTTCTTTTTATTCATTATTGAGAGTTACAAGACTAGAAGTGAATTCTTGGTGTCCATTATGATAGGTTATGATATGATTCATGAGTATTTTGGTTACGATTTGTGATTTAGATACTCTACCGGGGCGAGAGTTCAGTAAGTGTTGTGATTTTAATGGAGGAATTGAATTAGTAGAAGGTTTGATTTGGTATGATGTGAATTCTAATTTTGATTCATAGTTGGTATGACCCTTGCGATTTCATGTGATTTGATATGTTTGAACCAGGCTATGTGTCGCGGTGGAAGTTATATCGGGATGCGATCCTAGTGATTATTTCATATACTTTGATTTTTCCTTTTACATTTATTCGTAGGATGGTATTGATAGATATTCGTTCTTGTCGAGCTTGTTCGATATTTCTCTTATGTGTTTCTCCTTACATATTCCATCATTTTCGTGTTGTGCTCATTGAGTTTTAGCTCGCATGGTGTGTGCCTGGTGGATTTAGATGTGACTTGTTAATTCAGATGAATAGATATGAGGTCTTCATGTTTCTTGCATCGTTGTCACTGTTGTGGAGGTTGGAAACAGGGTTCTAATGGATATGAGGCTAATTGTCGGTGCTGGATTTGATTACGGGCAGCTATTGTGATCAAAACTGTTATTATGGGCCTATGTGCCATGTGTCACGTTGTGTGGTTGTACTTTATGGGTGTAGGCATAAGTGATTTTAGCTTGTTGAGGTTGATACCGGGTGTGAATGTGGGAATCAAGTCTTTTAGAGATGAGCGGATGGTGGAAATTTTGACTCTATGTCTTATTGATGCTGGTGGAAGGCGTAAATTACAGTTAAGATGGTGTCATCATGTTTATGTGGATTGGGATAACGTGGGGTCACCTGCAGGTATATGTTGGATGAATGCATTCAGTGATTAATGACTTCTGGACGATTCTTGACACGTTCGAGGACGAATGTTTATTTAAGAGGGGGAATGTAATGACCTGGCTTGTCGTTTCGAGAATTAAAGTCTTGTTATGCGACATAAGGTCTTAAACATCTTCATATTATGTGTTATGACTTGCATGTGTGGTTGAGTTCAGTTACCGTATTACTTGGTGTTAATTTGGAAGAAGGATTCTAATTTTGGAAGCTTAAGCGATAAGAGTTGATCGGAATTTGATCTTTGTGTAAACGAATCAGGAATGGGGGTTTGATGATTTCAGGAGCTTCCTGTGATGATATTTGACTTTGGTGTGCGTCCATATTTGTATTTGGAGGTCCGTAGGGTAATCTGAAGCATTTCGGTGAAAGTTGGAGAAGTTGAGGTTTGGAAGGCTAAGAGGTTTGACCAAGAGTTGACTTTGGTGATTTTGGGGTCGTGATGTGATTCCGAGAGTTGGAATAGCTCCGTTATGTAATTTGGAACTTTCCTACAAAATCTGACGTCATTCCAGGTTGATTTGATAGGTTTCGACTTGAGTTTTGGAAGTTTGAAGATTTTGAAGTTCATAAGTTCGATTCATAGTGTGATTCGTAGTTTCAACGTTGGTAGGTGTGATTTGAGACCTCGATCGGGTCCGTGTTAGGGTATGGAACTTGCTGGTATGTTTGGACGGGGTCACGGGGGCCCCGGGTGTGTTTCAAATGAGTTTCAGATGGTTTTCATGGTTGTCAACAGGTTTGGTTCTGGGGCTTCGCAACTGCGACATCTTAGAGCACAGGTGTGACTCCTCTTCTGTGTGATCTTGGTCATTTATGCGGTCATAGTTCCCAGGGAGCTCACTCGCTTCTGCGTAGGCTGGCACGTAGGTGTGAAGGCTGCTTTTGCGGTACACCGTTCGCACCAGCAAAGCAGTTCGCTTATGCACTCCTTTTGGCGCTCTGCAAGGTCGCTGGTGCGACTGTAATTCCGCAGTCGCGGATCCAGGCCTGGCTAGTTGGGTTCATAGATGCAAATGTTCTCTCGCAAATGCGATACCGCAGATGCGCTTCTTTGTCCGCAAATGCGGAAGTTCTATGCAGAATCATATAAATTGAGGGTTTGGCCATTTCCACCATATTTTGAGTTGTAGAACTCAGTTTTAGGAGATTTTTCGTGGATATTTCAATTCAATCATTGGGGTAAGTGTTCTTCACCTAGAATTTATTATATTTCATGATTCTATCTTTATTTTTATCATTAAATTAGTGTTTTGAGTTGAGGAAAATGGGACCTTTGAAGCAAACTTTCAAAATTTAAAATCATGATTTGAGGGATGAATGGGTATCGGAATTTGATAATTTTAGTATGGTTGAACTCGTATTTTAAAGGGTGTTCGGGTTTTGTGAAATTTGTCAGGTTCTGTGGTGCGGGCCCGGGGGTCGACATTTGGGTTGATTTTTAGTCTTTGATAAAGATTGAAGCTTTATGATCTGGAATAGTTTCTTATGAGTTTTATTTTGCTTTGAATTTATTTTGACGAGATTTGAGCTGTCCGGAGGTCATTTCAATCAAGAAGTTCGTTTTAGAGTGTCAGTCTATCTTCTGTGAGGTAAGTATTTTTCCTGACCTTGTGTGGAGGAATTACCCCTTAGGATTTGAGTCTTTCATGCTAATTGTATCGTGTAAAGTCTATGAACGCGAGATGACGAGTACGTCCGCATGCTTATTTGTGGAAAATTGACCTTTTAGGGCTCGTAGGTTCTTATGTTCATTAGATATGAAGTTGTTTTATTACGTTAAGTTTTTCCATTTACTAGTTTCACCTCTACCTATTTTATTTGGAATTAAATTGCTTCATGTTCCACTCTGGTTGCCTATTTGACTCTTGTGTGCCTTAACTGAAGTTGTTGCCTCTTGGATTTCCTTGCCATCCTTTCCTTACTACTTATCTTTATTTGAAATTATTAGTATCTCTTCTGTAATTGTTTATCTTTAATTGAGTCCATGATTACCCTTTCAGCTTCTTATCCTTAATTATAATTGTTGTGTCCTTTCGGTCTGTGCTAAATCCTAAATGAAGTTAGTTATCCTTTATCATAGTTACCTTATCCATATTTAGAATTATTAACTTCTAATATCTTCCTTTTTGTTGAATTGGACTTATATGGAGGTCATTGCTACACAATATCTCTTCCGTGTTGAGCTATTACTAGGTGGTATCGTTAATTTTTGTTGTGTCTTTTCTTATGAGTTTGTATTTTCCGTTTCATTGAGTTCTGAAATTTCTGAGTTGATTTATTTGTCGTACTCTTGTGTTTTTGTTGTACTTGTTATTGTAATGCACGAGGTTTCTGCTATGTGGTTGTTATTGTGATGCACGAGGTTTCTGCCGTGCTATTGTTACCATTGATAATTGCACATGCGGCGTGACAAGGCGGGATATATATGTGGGTTGCGCATCTGGCGAGACAAGGTGGGAACCTTATTATGCACTTGTGGTGAGTTAAGGCGGGCATTTACTTTGTTATTGCGCACATGCGAGACAAGGTAGGCTATATCGGGAATTGATTGTGATGGCCTGGGGGCATTGTTATTGTCGGTTATTTGTGTAGTGGTGTACCTTCTTTGTGTAAGTTATACAGTGTTCATTTCGTGGTCATCGTTTCTTATGTGTCTTTCATTGTTTCTATTCTTATAGATCGGCTGAACTGTGATAGAACACTGACACAATAATACACATAGTTAATCGCCCCTAATGATTCAAGAAATGGATCCTGATGTTATTGATCATTTCTACACACCCTCGTCTGGTTCTATGGGCATGTGTGTCGTGCAGTTATTGGTTGGAATAAAGGCACGGGATACAAGTGTTTAGTGTTCACAAATTGGAACCCGTAAATTATGAATATTTTGAGGTTCGGTTCCTTGTGGAGATTATTGGATAAAGCCTGATGTGAAAGTGGTTATTTTCATCTAGTTTTTACATGTCCTCCTTTTAATTGTGTTCACCGGGTTTAGACTATGTTCAAGTTACTCTATTTTGTTATTACTTGTTGTGTTTCGCTGCTAATTGTTTAGATTTCTTATTGCAAGTACCATATTATCGTCAGTCGATTGTTAGCTAGTCATTTGGACTTTGTTGTGGAGACTCAAGGTAAACATATGCTGCGTTCTCAGGCTTTGGAGTCACCTTCGGATGTTGTATTTACACTGTTTATTCTTGTTTCGAAACAGTTGTATTTAGAGGTTATTTTCTAGCATACTCAGTAGAGCTTATGACTTGTACTACCGGTTTTGGGATTGTAAAATTGTAGAGATTTCTATTTTGCAATTGTCATATGTTAGTTTAAATATTACTATTATTCAGTAAATGTTAGGCTTACCTAGTCCCTAAGACTAGGTGCCATCATGACACCCAATGAGGGGTAAATTGGTTCGTGACACCTTTACACACAAATAAGGCAAAACAAACAACTACCCAGTATAGTCCCACCAAGTGGGGTCTAGGGAGGGTTGGATGTACACAGTCTTACCACTAACACGGGATATGAAAGGAGTACCAATAACAAGTGATAACAAGATAGTATATTTAGACAGATAAGTCTAAGGCAGCACATGAGAATATGACGAAGTCATGCTAGCAAACTACGTAACTATCGACGGTAAGTAGAAACAGAACAAGACACGCAACTATATCAAACTAAGGAAAAACAAATAAATAAAAGTAAAAAATAAAAAGGTACCATACTATCACTAATAATATCGAACTAGGGAAGACAACGGGAAACTCAAGACTACCTACTAACCTTCCACCCTAATCTTCCGCCTCCACACTCTTCTATCCAGAGTCATGTCCTCGGTCAGCTCAAGTTGCGCCATGTCTCGCCTGATCACTTCCCCCCAAGACTTCTTAGGTCTACCTCTGCCCCTCCTCACCCCTCCCAAGTCCAACCTCTCACATCTCCTGGCTTGGGCATCTGTGCTTCTCCTCTTAACATGCCCAAACCATCTCAACCTTGCCTCACGCATCTTCACCTCCACAGGTGCCACTCCCACCTTGTCCCGAATAAATTCATTCTTAATTCAATCTAATATGGTATTCCCACACATCCCTCTCAACATCCTCGTTTCCTCTACCTTTATATGCTGGACATGTGACTTTTTGACTGGCCAACACTCTGCCCCATACAACATAGTCGGTCTGATACGGTGAGTACGTCCTTATCTATCTCCCCATTCTTCTTAATTATAGATCCTAGATATTTGAAACTCTCCCTCTTGGGAATGACTTGTGTGTCGAGTCTCACATCCCCGTCCGCCTCCTGGGTAACACCACTGAACTTGCACTCCAAGTATTCTGTCTTGGTCCTGCTCAACTTGAAACCCTTAGACTCTAGAGTATGTCTCCAGACCCCCAGCCTCTCGTTAAATCCACCTCGCGTCTCATCAATCAGTACTATGTCATCCGCAAATAACAAGCACCAAGGCACCTCCCCTTGAATGTGACGCGTCAAAGAATCCATTGCCAGGGAAAACAAAAACGGGCTGAGTGCTGACCCCTGATGCAACCCCATCTCAACCAAAAAGTAGTTAGAGTCTCTTCCTGCTATCCTTACCCGTGTCATAGCCCCATCATACATGTCCTGAATCACTCTAATATATGTTATAGGCATACCTCCAGCCTCCAAACATCTCCAAATAACCTCCTTCAGTACTTTGTCATAGGCTTTCTCTAGGTCAATGAACACCATATGCAAATCCTTCTTCACCGCCCTATACCGCTCTACCAATCTCCTCACAATGTGAATGGCCTCAGTAGTCAACCGTCCCGGCATGAAACCAAACTGTTTCTTGGAAATGGACACACACCTCCTCAATCTCCCTTCAATCACCCTCTCCCACACTTTAATCGTATGGCTTAACAACTTGATACCCCTATAGTTGTTGCAGTTTTGGACATCCCCCTTGTTTTTGTACAAAGGGATCATCGTACTCCGCCTCCACTCTTTGGGCATCCTCTTCGATCTAAAAATGACGTTAAACAGCCTAGCAAGCCATTCCATGCCCTCCTTGCCTATACTCTTCCAGAATTCCAGCGGGATATCGTCCGGCCCAGTCGCTCTACCCCTACTCATCCTGCGCATAGCCTCAACAACCTCCCCTACTCATATGCGTCTACAGTACCCAAAATCCCCCTGCCTCTCCGAGTACTCCAACTCCCCCAACGCGATGCCCATATCTCCCTCCTCGTTCAGGAGTTTATGGAAGTATGCCTGCCATCTCCGCCTGATCTGTGCCACCTCAAATAAAACTCTTCCCTCCTCGTCTTTTATTCATCTCACTTGGTCTAGATCCCAGGCCTTCCGCTCCCTCACCTTTGCTACCATGTATAGTTTCTTGTCCAAATAAGGCGAGTGAATAAAATAGTTTTGTATCTGAAGCTTCATAAAAATGCCACATTTCCAACGTTTTCCCATATCTTCTTCTTTTTGTTTTTTTATTCATCTCCTTCATTTTTCTTCCTCCATTAATGCTCACGTAACCTCTTTCTAGTTTTTTTTTGGTTACTTTCCTAACGTTTATTTAGTTTTTCAACTAGTAAATAAAGCATTTTCGGATTATTAAGAGATTGGTGTGAAATCGTTGGCTCGGAAGTGCGATTTCAATTAGACCCAGAAATTTTCGATTCAAAAAGTGCAATTATTGGCCTGAAAAATCAAAAGAACAGTACTAAAATTGTTTATGTCAAATTATTTGTTTATTAAAATTGATGTTTGGATACTGAATAAGTTGTTGATTGGAAGTTCCATTTCAAGTTGGAACTCATTTGGAGATGAACCGAGGTTGTATCGAGACTTGTTGAAGAACGCCAAAGAACAATGTTTTCGATTTAATTGCTAGGTCTTAGACTTGAAGAAGTATGATCTTTATTTTAAAACATTTGGTAGCTGAAATTAAGATGAAGGTGGTTGCAGCCATGGTGGTTGGTCTTAGGAAGAAGATGATTTCCTTTTCTTTTGGCTGGTTCCTTTCCATTTTATTTTTAAAACTTTGTTGGAGGCCTTTTCTTATTTTTTTAATTTAATGACACATGCCACGACGATATTGGTGCGTGGCATACACCTATTTAAAAGAAGTAGTCAAATATCAAAGTGGTGTATAATAGATACACTTCTGAAAAGTTGGGTGTTTGAAAATATTATTGTGGTAAACATGTGTGTTGTAACAACCCAAATTCTCCCTCCGTGAATTATCGTGACGGCACCTAGTCTCTACGACTAGGTAAGCGTAACACTTTGCGGAAAGGAAATAAAAGCATGAACATAAACAACTAACAGTAACAATAATCTAAATAAGCAACTGAATGTCGCTCGGCATATACAACTATCAACTTTCGAAATGTACAAAACACTCCAAAAACCCGGAACACCGTAAGTCACAAGCTACTAAGAAGTATTAACTATTCTATACATCATTTTCTATAGAAATATAGGAAGAATGAACATAGGGGGATAGAGGGGGACTCCGAGGATTTGCGGGCGCTGGCAGATGTACCTTGAATGCTCCGACAACAGCTACTGTGACTAGTAACAAGGCTGGTGAGGTGAACCTGGATTTGCACACGAAAAACATATGCAGGAAAGGGCGTGAGTACACCACAATGGTACCCATCAAGTTCCAAGCCTAACCTCGATCGAGTAGTGATGAGGTCAGGTTAGGGACCTACCGGGTATATATATATATATATATATATAGTAAAGCAAGGCAAAATGAAATATAGCAGTAAAATAAAGACTCAAATTTAACAGGTAAGAAATCATAGAAGGCAACATCTCAGTACATAGAAATACAGAAGGGGATCTCCTGAGATACCGTCTCATAGTCCCAAATATAAATGTGCAAGGAGATCTCGCGGAATACTGTACCGTAGTGCCAAAGTAAATATGCAAGACAAGAGGATCTCCCGGAATACCGTTCCAGAGTTCCCAAGTAAATATGCAGCCCAAAAAATAGAATTCAATAATTACAACACGAAATCCTACAATTCAGCCTAAGTACAAGTTAAGAAAAAACAGGTAAATTCACTAAACATGTTGTACGTAGTTCAGATAAGCAGTTAAGGCAAGTAGGCATGCTATACTAGTCTAGCAGGATACTACACATGCTGATAAGAATCAAATAAGAAGGAAAATCAGGTTATTACTTAGCAGAAATTGTGTTTTTACAACAATTAGCCCGTGTACGTACTCGTCACATCGCGTACACGACGCTCATATATTAAAAACACTACCAATCCTAATGGGAGTTCCCCCACACAAGGTTAGTCAAGCCACTTAGCTCGAACCAAGCTCAAACCAATTCGAAACAACGCTCATTCCACGAAAATCCGACTCCAAATAACCCAAATCAAGATAAAATCAATTACATAACATAAATAAAACTAAAAGGAACTAATCTAGCTACTGAAATCAAAGCTAAACCACGAAATTGAAAATTCGCCCCAAAATCCTCCCTGGGACCACATCTCGGAATCAAGTAAAAGTCACAAATTATGAACACACAATCACTCGCGAGTCTAACCATACCAAATTTACTCAAATTCGATACCAAAATCTCAATCAAAACCCCAAAATTTGGCCTAAGGACTTTTCTCAAAGTTTCTCGATTTTCCACCTCAAATCACTAATTTAATGATGAAATTAAAGACATAATCATGGGAATTAACAAAAACTAGGTAAGAATCACTTACCCCATACACTCACGCAAGAATCTCTCCAAAAAACCATTCTACCGAGCTCCCAATTCAATTTTGTGATATGAACTCAAAACCCTCGATTTGAACTTTAAATTTGCCCAGGTTCTCCCTTCTTCGCGAACATGGAATACCCCTCGCGTTCGCGAAGAGCAAATTTACTCTTGCCCAAAAATTCTACATCACGAACGCGATGTCCTAGTCATGAACGGGAAGGCCTCACAACTCAACCCTACGCGAACGCGGGATCAACATCGCGAACGCGTAGGCATAAGGGCCTGGGGACCTAGCAACAAATCCCTACTACGCGAACGCGGGACATTCTTCGCGAACGCGTAGGCAAATGATCGCAGAGCTTCGCGAATGTGGGACTGACATCGCGAAAGTGAAGCATAAAATTCCAATGTGCCCTAGATCCACGTCGCGATCGCGGAACACCCCTCGCAAACGCGAAGAAGGAAACCAGCCACTAAAGAACACTAGAATCTGTTATCTCCCAAAGTCCAAAGATGACAGCATCCGAAACACACCCGAGGCCCTCGGGACCTCAACCAAACATGCCAAAAATTCATATAAATCCATGTGAACTTAGTCGAACCTTCGAATCACTCAAAACAACATCAAAACACCAATTTACACCCGAATTCATGCCTAAAGAACTTTTAAACTTCGGAACTCCACAAACGACACCGAAACCTTCCAAACCACGTCCGATTGACCTTAAATTTTAGAAAAAAGTCAAAAATAACACCATGAACCTACGTCAACTTCCAAAAATCTTATCCGAACCCGATATCATAATTTTCACTGCCGACCAAAATCGACAAAATTCCGACTTTCGCCAATTCAAGTCTAATTCTACTACTGACCTTCAAATCATATTTCGGACGTACTCGTAAGTACAAAATTACCTAATGGAACTAACAGAACCATCAAAATTCAAATTCGAGGTCGTTTACACACAAGTTGACATCCGATCGATTTTTTCAACTTAAGCTTCCAATTAAGAGACTAAGTGTCTCAATTCACTCTGAAACTACTCCGGACCGAACCAACCAACCCGATAAGACATAATACAATTGTAAAGCATAAATCAAGCAGAAATGGGGAAACACGCCTATAACTCTCAAGACGACTGTCCGAGTCGTCACATGTGTAACAGGAATTTGAGATGCAAGTTCATGTGTTATTTCATGTATTCCGCCTATTATCTATATCTCATTATTGAATGGTATATAGTCATTGTTCTGTTACTGGAATTATCGGAAATTAATAATTGAAAATTAACTCAATAAATTAAAAGCATTTGGCATCACAAGTTAAGGGCGAGAAATATATGCATGAGTAGTCACTTGACAATTGGACGATTGAAGTGACAAGCCTTTAAGCTTTAACTATAGCTTAAATGACATCCTTCATCTCTTGAGATTTTATCTTTTCAGAAATTCTTCTTTTCCCCTTCTTTCCACAAGTTTAAATCTCAATTATGTTAAGAGGGGTTTGACAATCCAGAAGGTTTTGCTATGATGCTACCCACTAATAGAATTTTCCATTCACTACCATGGCTTTCATGAAATTGTAATTACTAGAACGACGTATTTGAGCTATAATTTTTCGTTAACAATAGCCACATATAACTCATTTGATCAGTAGCTTTTTCTTGCGTATTATTTGTGTACGGTAAAAATTAGATATGCCCGATTTAGCGGGCTCGAGGAACCGCTTCAAGAATAAGACCGAAATAGGTTGGGCTCGAGCCCGATGGCGGAGGTCGAAGCTTGACGATCGAAGTATCCAATATATATATATAGGCTAGCATGACCAACCTCGAGATAATGTCGTTGTTGTTTTGCAACGGATAAAGCAAGATTCCCGCAATGGCCCAAAGATCAAGGCGTAAATTCCGAAACGAATTTGTACGAATTGGTACTAGATAGTTAGACAGCTGTCCAATTAGATTCCTTACTAAAAGCGGAAATGTACCTTATTTATGACTCCGCTATTATATAAAAGGGAGCTCATTCATTTGTAAAGATATCAATCATTGGAAAAGGAATATACATTCTCTACTTTCTTGCTCATTACCCATCAGAATTGTCCTTTAACTTTATTGTTCTTACTTTATCGTTCTTGGTGACCTACCTCGATGCCACCTTAGCCCGAGGTAGAGACTTGTTCGCACACTGGTTTGATTGGGTTTACTTTTTTAATTTATATGTTTGATCTCTTATTTATTAATTAGTATTGGACTAAATTACGTATCTTTAAGACCTCAATACAAATGTAATTATTACTCGGATTTTATGGTAAACAAATTGGCGCCCACCGTGGGGCCTGAAGATACTAATGATTGTTTAAGTGCTGATTTTGATAACACACGTTATTTTCAAACTTTTTCTTGTCAAAGATTCTTTGTTTTCAGGTTAAAATAAGTCAAACTCACAAAAGGCACCCGTACATGATACAACGGTCTTGAATTTCATGGGGAAAACGAAGACATAATTGCTCCAGGAGTCTGGCTACCACCAGTGCATGTTGCTGACCCGGTTGACGTCAGTCCACACATTGCTTTGAACGCGGATTTGGGTGTAGACCCTAGAGAGAGTGTGCGTAGGGAAGGCCGAACTGGTGGCCAGGGAACTCAGGGCATAGGAGACGAGAGAGTTAGTCTCCATAGTCAGCACAGAACTCCGAGCGTGGTCGAGCTGAAAATCACTCGTCATACCAAGCCATTAACAGAAAAAATGAATGGCAGCGGGTCAGGGGATGATTCTACGATTATGAAGATGCTCGAGGAGCTCACCAAAATAATTGAGTCAAGAGAAAATAAAATCGAAGATAATGACAAAAAAATTGAAACATATAACTCCCAAGTTGATCAAATACCAGGGGCACCCCCGATCTTAAAGGGTTTAGATTAAAAAGAATTCGCGCAGAAGCCTTTTCCCTGGAGCGCAGCACCGAAGCCCATTCCAATGAATTTCCTCATGCTGGATATGCCGAAGTACAACGGGGCCACCGATCCTAATGAACATATCACTGCGTACATATGTGATATAAAGGGAAATGACTTAGAAGACGATGAGATTGAGTCTTTTTTGTTGAAAATATTTGGGGAAACATTGTCTAAGGGAGCAATGATTTGGTATCACAACTTGTCACCAAATTCCATCATTTCATTTGCGATGTTACCAGATGCATCTGTGAAAGCACACGCCAGGTCCATAAAGGTCGCAACGAGTAAATCAGACGTATTCAATATAAAACAAAGGGATAACGAAATGCTGAGGGAGTTCGTGTACCGATTTCAGATGAAACGGAACCGTTCTCCGATGATTGGGTCGTTCAAGCTTTCATCCAGGAGTTAAAAGAGCGGACTTTGATAGCATCACGACAGTTGAAAGAAAATCTGATTGAGTATCCAGCTGTAACTTGGGCAGATGTGCACAATCGATATCAATCGAAGATCGGGGTCGAGGACGACCAGTTAGGAGCCCCTTCGGGTTCAGTTTATCCAAATATGTTAGAAGTTAAATCCCCAAGGGATACCAACAGGTAACCGAGGTCGAACAGGGAATGATATCAGTCATATACCACAGAGCGAAGAAATAATGGTTCGGGTCGCAATTCATCCTGGAATGATCGAAGAATTGATCGAGGGAAAAATCCTCGGGGACTTGTGAGTAATAATGTATTTGATAAGCATATCGATCCCGCAGAAGCACCTCAATTATCATAGTACAACTTCAGCATCAATGCCTCGGGTATCGTATTGGCCATTGGAAGGATTAAAGACACTAGGTGGCACAGACCTATACAAAATGTTCCTTCTCAAAGGAATCCTAACTTGATGTGCAAGTACCATGGCACACATGGACATAGGATCAAAGAATGCAGACAGTTGAGAGAGGAAATAGCTCGATTATTTAACGAAGGTCACCTTTGAGAATTCCTCAGTGACAGAGCCAAAATTCACTTTAGGGAAAAAGACGACAACAGAAAGAACGAGCAAGAAGAACCTCAGCATGTTATCCACATGATCGCCGGTGGGGTCGACATTCCAAAAGGATTTGTCTTCAAACGCACCAAAGTGTCGATTACAAGGGAAAAACGGATCCGAGAATACATGCCCGAAAACACACTTACATTCAACGACGAGGAGACAAAAGGCCTCTCTTAGTCGCACAACGAAGCCCTGGTAATTTCTATTTTGCTAAATAAAATTCAAGTTAAACGTGTTCTTCTGGATCCAGGTAGCTCGACAAACATAATCAGGTCGAGGGTCGTAAAGCAGCTTGGACTGCTAGATCAAATTGTGTCTGCATCTCGAGTCCTAAACGTCTACAACATGTCTAGTGAAATAACAAAGGGAGAGATAATCCTACCAGTGAACGTAGCCGAGACCATCCAGGACACAAAATTTCATGTCATCGAAGGTGACATGAGGTACATTGCACTGCTAAGAAGGCCGTGGATACATAACATGAGGGCGGTATCGTTGACCCTTCACCACATGATGAAGTTCCTAACAATAGATGGTGTGAAAATAGTTTACGGGGAACAGCTGCAACAAAGGAAATCTTTATAGTCGACGAGGTGACGCCGGCACCATCACCTTCCACCTCAGAAAAATCGAACATCAAAGACAAGCAGATGGCTAAATAGCAATCGCCATCCTTGGCCTCGATCGAGTCAGAGGAACAGGTAATCAAAGAAGAAGAGTAGGACTTCCTTACCCCTCGAACTTTTGCTGTTCCCGAGGAATCAGATGCAACCAAGTCAATGGTCGAGAAGATGGAATAGGTGATACTGATCGAGCATCTTCCGGAGCATAAGGTATACTTGGGAACAGGATTAACCCCCGAACTAAGGAAAAAAACTCAGTAAATTCCTTATCGATAACATAAATTATTTTGCTTGGTCCCATTTAGACATGACAGGGATCCCACCAGAGATAACAGCACATCGTCTAAGCCTAGACCACAGGTTTAAACTAGTGAAACAAAAGAGAAGGCCCTAGTCCGAGGTAAAACATGCATTCATAAAGAACGAGGTAATTAAACTCCTCAAAATAGGGTCCATTAGGGAAGTAAAATACCCCGAATGGTTAGCCAATGTAGTCGTAGTCCCTAAAAAGGGAACAAACTTAGAATGTGCGTGGATTACTAGGATTTGAACAAGGCATACCCTAAAGACTCTTTTCCACTGCCTAACATTAATCGTATGATCGACGCCATGGCTGGCCACGAGATCCTTACCTTTCTCAACGCCTATTCTGGGTATAATCAAATTCAGATGAACCCGGAGGACCAGGAAAAAGACCTCATTTATCACCAAGTATGGAACGTATTGTTACAATGTGATGCCCTACGGACTAAAAAATGTAGGAGCTACATAGCAACGCCTAGTAAATAAGATGTTCAAAACAAAAAATAGGTAAGTCAATGGAAGATTACATTGATGACATGCTAGTTAAGTCCCTGCGCGCAGAGGACCATTTGGCTCATTTGCAGGCAACGTTCGAGATTTTGAGAAAATACAACATGAAACCCAACCCCTCAAAATGTGCTTTTGGAGTCGGCTCGGGCAAGTTCTTTGGCTTCATGGTGTCAAATAGGGGGATTGAGATCAAACACAACAAAATCAAGGCCATCGAAGACATCACCATCGTGGACAATGTAAAAGTCGTACAAAGGCTAACCGGGCGGATAACTGCTTTGGTCCAATTCATTTCAAGGTCGTCAGATCAGAGCCACAGGTTCTTTTCCCTACTAAAAAGGAAAAATGATTTTGCATGGACTGTCGAATGTCAGCACGCATTGGAGGAATTGAAGCGATACCTATCGAGCCCACCCTTGCTCCATACTCCGAAGGCAGATGAGAAGTTGAATTTATACTTGGCGGTGTCTGAAGTGGCGGTAAGTAGTGTACTGGTTCGAGAAGAGCAAGGTATGCAATTCCCTATTTATTACGTGAGTCGGACCTTAGGAGATGCTGAAACTAGATACCCACACCTAGAGAAATTGACGCTTGCATTAATAAGGGCGTCTAGAAAATTAAAACCATATTTCCAATGTCACCCCATATGTGTGTTAACTACTTATCCACTCCGAAATGTTTTGTAAAAGCCCGAGTTGTCGGGCCGGTTGGCCAAATGGGCCATCGAACTTGGCAGGTACGATATCGAATATCAACCCCGAACGGCTATCAAGTCTCAAATTTTAGCAGACTTCATAGCTGATTTTACGCCAACCCTTATACCCGAAGTGGAAAAGGAACTTATACTAAATCGAGTACATCATCGAAGGTATGGACCCTATTCAAAGACAGTGCCTCGAAAGTGAAAGGGTTCGGGCATCGTTTTGAAGCCACTCATGGGTAGCACTATCACACAATCCATCAAAATTTTCCGGTTGACTAACAATGAGGCTGAGTACGAGGCCATGATTGCAGGTCTCGAATTAGCTAAAAGCTTGGGAGCAGAGGTCATCGAGGCCAAGTGTGACTCTTTGTTGGTGGTGAACCAAGTGAACAAAAGCTTCGATGTTCGGGAAGATAGAATGCAAAGGTATTTGGACAAGTTACAAGTAACCTTGCACCGATTCAAGGAATGGAATCTAGACCATGTACCTCGAGAAACAAATAGTGAGGTCGATACACTTGCGAACTTGGGGTCATCAGTCGAAGAAGATGATATTGTCCCGGGGATTGTTGTCCAATTTTCGAGATATGTGGTCGAGGAGGGTCATGCCGAGATAAATTCTACAAGTTTGACTTGGGATTGGAGGAATAAGTATATCGAATATTTAAATCATGGAAAGCTCCCATCGGATCCTAAATAGTCAAGAGGCCAACAAGATAAAGCAGCCCGAAGAACTGGGGGACACCGATTATGTTTTGAGAGAGATCCACGAAGGCACTTGTGGGAACCACTCCGGTGCTGACACTTTGATTCACAAAATTATTAGAGCAGGGTACTACTGGGATAGCATGGAAAAAGACACTAAGGAGTTTGTTCGGAAATGCGATAAAAGCCAAAGGTTTGCACCAATGATCCATCAGCCCGAAGAACAACTTCATAGAGCCCTATCCCCGTGGACATTCAAGAAATGGGGAATGGACATCGTCGGTCCTCTACCAACGACACTAGGTAAAGCTAAATTCATTTTGTTTATGACTGACTACTTTTCTAAATGGGTGGAAGCACAGGCCTTCTAAAAGGTCAGAGAAAAAGAGGTCATAGACTTCATATGGGATAACATCGTGTGTCGATTCGGGATACCTATTGAAATCGTATGCGACAACGGGAAGCAATTCATTGGCAGCAAGGTAACAAAGTTCCTCGAAGAACACAAAATAAAAAGGATCTTATCAACACCATATCACCCAAGCGCAAACGGACAAGACTATTATCCAAAACTTAAAGAAAAGGTTGAATGACGCTAAGGGGTAATGGAGAGAGGTTCTACCCGAGGTCCTTTGGGCGTACCGAATGACATCAAAGTCCAGCAAGGGGGAAACTCCGTTCTCCTTGGTATATGGTTCCGAGACCTAAATCCCAGTCGAGGAAATGGAACCTAGCGCCAGATTTCGGCATGCAACGGAGGAATCAAATCACGAGGCTATGAACACTAGCCTCGAGCTATTGGATGAAAAATGAGAAGCTACGCTTGTTCAGATGGCTGCACATAAGCAAATAATATAAAGATACTCTAATAGAAGAGCCAGCCTACGACAATTCGGAATCGGGGACTTAGTTCTAAGGAAAGTCACCCTCAATACTCGAGATCTGAATGAAGCGAAACTAGGCTCGAACTGGGAAGGACCATATCGAGTCATCGGAGTCATCGGAAAAGGATCTTACAAACTTGGCACGATGGAAGGCGAACAATTTCGAAACAATTGGAATGTATCACTACTCAAATGATATTATTGCTGAGGTATGACCTTCTCTTCCTTTCCATTTGTATTCGAGACTAACTCATTGCATATGTTCGATCAAAGACGTCGAGGGAACCCTTATACACGAAGACCTTAGATTTTAAAGCACGTGTTACACTATTTTTCCCTTAGATCGGGTTTTATCCGAAATGAGTTTTTCCGGCGGTTTTTAACGAGGCAACAACTATGTGCTACCTAAGGAGAATTCAACAGTATCCAAGGCTTCCTTTCAATCAACCTCGAATATTGGGGGGCATCAATCTCGGAGGCTATATTTTTAAGTAAAAATACTTAACGCCAAAGAGGACCTCGATACGAAAACTTGGTAAAGGGCCAAACGGTCAGATGAACCGTGTCCATATAGAATAGCCGAGCCCCGATGGGAAAACATGTACGCATGTATGAATTATTCAAGGAATCATTCTTTCTATATTAAACACTTCGTGTCACGAAGAAATTTTCTACTATACGAGCTCCATACTTGTGGTTCTCTGTGAAATAGCTCAAGATCCAAAACACAACTACACCTCGAATACCCGAAGACTGTCATCGACAATCAGCACATTCGAGTTGTCTAAACTCGAATTCGTAAGACCACAAAGAGGCATCCCTCGACGTAAAGGTTAAGGTCATCATACTCGGGGACTAACATTTCGAACAAGTTTGAAATGTTATTGGGAAACAACTCCAAGAGACATACTTGAAGGCTATGGCCATACTAAAGGCTATGGCCGAAATAACGCGACTTAGAGACGTCCGAATTCCGCAATAAAAACAGGCCTTCGAATTCTCAGAAAACTGGTTAAATAAAGGCTACCTTCGGCAAAATAATCAAAGGGCTTCGATAAAATCAGCCTTCAAGAAACCTCAAGAGGTATCAAATTATTTACATACAAACTTGTGCTAAGGCACTAAAAACAAAAGGGTTCCAATCGACACTAAACCCTCAAAAAACCCAATGGGTAAAAGATGCATGTCAAGGAATAAACATAAAGAAAACTTTACTAAGTCTTTTAAGCTGAAAATGGGAAATCATAGTCATCTCTTAGAGGTTGTAAGAGCCCGACATAAAAGAGCCTAAGGGCCAATACACTTAGGGTTCGAGATCTTGTTCTCACCCCATCTGAACCCAAGGGTTCAATTATCCCGAGCCCAATTAAACATTTTGATTATGGCTCGGAGACTCACCATTATCCAACACAAAGGGACTATGCCCCGAAGTTCGAACCTTATTCGAACTCGACCATGACAACTTCAAAGAAACCGTCCGAGACAGAATCTCGAATATACTATTCAAAGAATGAAATTATTGCGAGAAGTATAAGGCAAGAAATATTGATAAGGCATTCAAGGAAATTGTTTCTTTTATACTTAAGAAAGAGATATGTACAAGGATCCAACAAAAAGTTTGACACAAAGGAAAATACATAAAGAGAAAGAAAATTACTATCTACGCCCACGGCTGGTCTCTCCTTCGAGAGTAGCTTCTTCTTCGGGCCACTTTTCGTTATCGGACCAACCTTGGCTAAGATCACTATCATATTCATCATCATAAGAGACAGAAAATCTGGCATCGGCTTCCAATGCCCTTTCTTGAGTTATCTCTTCGGTAAGGTCGAAACCTCGAGCATGAATTTCTTCAAGGGTCTCCCTCCGAGATTGGCACCTGGCCACGTCATTACTCCGCTTTTACCGGTCGATAGATTCCCTCAGCACCGTTTGAGCAGCCTTGGTGTCCCTTAAATACACGACAACATTTTTATCAGTCGTGGCCTTCGTCTTCTCGGCCTCAGTCCTCGCTTCATCAATCTCGTCCCCAGCCTTGGCAAGTTTGACCTCGACCTCGACAATCCTTTCGGCCTGGGAATAACCGTTCTCTTTGACACCCCTGAGCTGGGTCTCAGTCGATGCCAGTTTGGCTAGTGCAGTTTCTTTCTCCGCAGCAAAGCGGTCCATCTTTTCCTTCCACCGATTACACTCAACCTTAACCTGATCGACCTCACCACGAAGTTTCCCGATCATCTCCCATTTTTGTTGCGGCTAAGACATTGAAGTGTTAGCCTTCACAGTTGGGTCGAGAAGACTATACTCTTTGAAACGACAGTTACCTGCTTGTCTAGCTTGGCCTCATTCTCGCGAGCCTTGGACAAGTCTGCACGACGGTCCTTGAGCTCCTCCTCCTTTTGAATGCAAAGGAGCTTCAGGGCCTTCCCTTCATCCGAAGACTTCTTAATCTCAGCCTCATATTGGCTCAATTCGGCCCTAAACTTGCTAAACGCCTACGCAAAAAAAAGATATCAGTTAAAGTAAGGGGAGAAAAAGGTTTTTGCAACGATAAGAATTAATGTTTACCTTAGAAAAAAAACGTTGGGCCTCTTCGAAGAGGGTAGATGCATCGTTGAGGTCGGCATCATCGACCCTAGTAAAGCAATCCTGGAAAGGATCATCCTCACCGGGGACTATGCTTAAGTCAAATTTTATCAGGGCCCGGGCTTCCCTTATGGCGTTCATAGAATAAGCCGGTAACGATGGAGAGTGACTTATTGTCATGGCCCCGAGAAGATCGCCCGGGCCGCTTGTTTGATCTTGGGGACTACGGAATCTGTCCTCTTTGGTGTGCTTGCTGAAGGTTGAGAAACAATCATGACCTCGGGCAATTTAGGGGCTCTGCCCACGTCTTTCTTCGGAGTTTCCTCACCATGAGGCAGGATCTCTGGTTCAGAATGTTTGGCAGCCTCGATTGGTTTTCTGGTTTGGACCACTAACGCTGAGTCCTCGCCCTCATCTTCTTAATCATCTTGAAACTGGTGGACTGAGTCTATGTCCACGTGAATGCATTCCTCCTACATCTTAGAGTAGGGCCCCTTTTATTTTGGGGGCCTTCGGGCTTCGAAACCCTTTTTCTCATATTATCTTTCCCCTATTTTGGAATCGGGGACTTGATACTTTCCCCATTAGGGGCCGACCTTATTTCATAGAAATCCCCAATTCCTGCATAAATAAAAACTATGTATGAGAAAAGAAATGTCTCCAATAAAGAAGAAAGCGTCGAGAATTGACCATGATGTTTGGCTTCCCATTTTCCCCTCGCCAAGTCACCCCAGTGGCGTTCGTCATACGAGGAGGTCGCAACTAATTTTCGGACCCAGTCTTCGAGATCGGGGACCGCATGGGGCATCCAAGAGACCAATGTAGATAAATATAAGGCAGCAATGCAATGCATAATCAAAATACAGAAAATTACTGGGGAAACAACTCCACTTTCGGTGGAGGTTCCACTATTTTGGGAACGACATTTTCTCCTCGGGGATGATGTCACTGGTCCTCACTCGAATGAACCGGCTCATCCAGCCCCGATATTTATCCTCGTCGTTGCTGGCAAAGAAGGACTTGGTCGACCGGCGTTGGAGCTTAATTAACCCTCGAAAAAGCTAAGGCTGGTACAAGCAGATAAGATGACTGAGAGTGAACTCAAGCCCCTCGGCCTTGCTGGAAAAGTAGTGAAGCATGATCACTATTCTCTAGAGAGAGGGGTTGATCTGACCAAGTGTGACTTGGTATCTTCTACAAAAATTGATCATGACTGGATCGACGGGACCCAGTGTGAAGGGGTAAGTGTAAAAACTTAGCAACCTTTCCACTTGGGTTGTAATTCTCTCCTCGCGGTTGGGGATCTATACCACGACCCCATCCCCCCAACCGCAATCCTTTTTCATAGCCTCGAAGTGTTTATCCGTTATCGAGCAGATATCTTCGATGCATGTTGACATCAACCAACAACCGCGGGAGGATTTTCAACATTAAAAACTTTCTTTAAGATGCAGGCGCTGGGAATGATCACGTGAAGGGCAGCGCCTTGTCGCCGGCCGGACGAGAAGAGGAGGAGGAAGTTTTCTCTTTTAGGGGAACGGTTTTTGAAGTTTTTGCCATTACCTCAGGTTAAAAGAAGCGGAAAGAGATGGGGATTGAGGATTTTTGGCACTAAAGGGGCGGAGAAGCAAGTAACGAAGGAGAGAGAGATGAAGAGAAGAAGAGATCAGAAAAATTGAAAGGAGGAAGTAAAGTATTTAATTCAAATTAGGAACCCTGTATTTATAGGCAAGCGGCGACGGTTCGGCGACGTAAGTGGCCGACCACTACTTGCACGCATTTAATGGAGCTCAAATTTTACACAAAAGTCAAAAATAACACCATGAACCTACTCCAACTTCTGAAAATCTAATCCGACCCCGATATCATAATTTCCACTACCGACCAAAATCGACAAAATTCTGACTTTCGCCAATTCAAGTCTAATTATACTACTGACCTTCAAATCACATCTAATGGAGCTAACAGAACCATCAAAATTCAAATCCGAGGTCGTTTACACACAAGTTGACATTCGATCGACTTTTCCAACTTAAGCTTTCAATTAAGAGACTAGTGTCTCAATTTACTCTAAAACTGCTCCGGACCCGAACCAACCAACCCGGTAAGACATAATACAGTTGTAAAGCATAAAAGAAGCAGAAATGGGGAAACATGACTATAACTCTCAAGACGATTGGTCGGGTCGTCACATGTGTAACAAGGATTTGGGATAAAAGTCCAGGTGTGATTTCATGTATTCCGTCTATTATCTATATCTCATTACTGAATGGTACGCAGACATTTGTTCTGTTACTGGAATTATCATAAATTAATAATTGAAAATTAACTCAATAAATGAAAAGCATTTGGCATCACAAGTTAAGGGCGAGAAATATAGGCATGAGTAGTCACTTGACCAATTGGACTATTGGAGTGACAAGCCTTTAAGCTTTAACTATAGCTTAAATGACATACTTCATCTCTTGAGATTTTATCTTTTCAGAAGTTCTTCTTTTCCCCTTATTTCCACAAGTTTAAATCTCATTTATGTTAAGAGAGGTTTGATAATCTAGAAGGTTTTTCTATGATGCTACCCACTAATAGAATTTTCCATTCACTGCCATGGCTATCATGAAATTGCAATTACTAGAACGACGTATTTGAGCTATAGTTTTTCGTTAACAATAGCCACATCTAACTCATTTGATCAGCAGATTTTTATTGCGTATTATTTGTGTACGGTCAAACTTAGATATGCCCGATTTAGCGGGCTCGAGGAACCGCTTCAAGAATAAGATCGAAATAGGTTGGGCTCGAGCTCGATGGAAGAGGTCGAAGCTTGATGTTTGAAGTATCCAATATATCTAGGCCAGCATGACCAACCTCGAGATAATGTCGTTGTTGATTTACAACGGATAAAGCAAGATTCCTTCCATGGCCCAAAGATCAATGCGTAAATTCTGGAATGGATTTGTATGAATTCGTACTAGGCGGTTAGACCGCTATCCAATTAGATTCCTTACTTAAAAGGAAAATGTACCTTATTTAGGACTCCCCTACTATATAAAGGGGAGCTCATTCATTTTTTAAGATATCAATCATTGGCAAAGGAATATACATTCTCTAATTTCTTTCTCGTTACTCATCAGAATTGTCCTTTAACTTTATTGTTTTTACTTTATCGTTCTTGCTGACCTACCTTGAGGCCATCTTAGCCCGAGGTCGAGACATGTTCGCACATTGGTTTGATTCAGTTTACTTTTTAAATATATACGTTTGATCTCTTGTTTATTAATTAGTATTGGACTAAATCACGTATCTTTAAGACCTCAATACAAATTTAATTGTTACTCGAATTTTAGGATAAACATTATTATCTCCTCCGTCTTGTAATTATTGATGTATTTAAGTGTCTTATATATATATATATATATATATATATATAGGAAAAGCTCCAGAAAGAAATAAAGGGAAAAACAAAAGAAGAAGAGAACGAGAATATAATCAAACAATATGATGTTTCCACCAAAAAAGTCCTTGCGCTATTACTATTTCTTTTAGTCCATGCGCTATTTAAACCCCCGAGTAACTCAACTATTCGACTGTACGATTATTGTGATTGCTAGAGAAAAGAGGATTGACATCTTCCTTTACCATCTGGCAGTTGAAAATAGGGTTGGGAGAGTCCGGGGCCGGTTGGTTGAGACTGGCTTCAGAATTACAAGGGGAGTTGTTGGGTGTATTAAGCTTATTGTATCTTAAAAGAGGGTGAATGGGAAATTGAGGAGAAAATGAAATATTTGAGTTTCCCTCCTTGAAAAAGGGACACTATCCCATATTGGAAGAGGAAAAGGTTTATGATGGGTAAATATAGAATTTCTCTTCTTCTAGCTCTTAAAGAGTTAAGAAGAAGGCAAGCCTCGTGCCGGCGTCGCTCGCTCGCTCGGCTCGGCTTCGGCTTCGGATTTCTTCAACCCTTATGAAGAGTTGCACCTCTTCAATTTGAGCTCAACATGTTAGCTATAAATAGCAGTCCATTCTCTCAGATTTTCTGTACGAATTTCTAAATTCTCCTCCTTTCTTCTACATTGTATTAACTACAAAGAAAGAAACAATAAGTGTGATCCTACCGATCTTCAAATGGTTTTAAGATAAATGAATGTGATAAATGTGTGTACATTAAAAACGTTCCAAATAACATAGTCATTATTTGCTTATATGTGGATGATATGTTGATAATGAGTAATGACATTGCCAACATAAATATGACTAAGCGTATGCTAATTAGCAAGTTTGATATGAAGGACTTGGGAGTTGCTGATTTAAATCTCGGGATTAAGATCCATAAGACTCCTCAAGGTCTGGAATGGTCTCATTATCATTATATTAAGATGGTACTTGGAAAATTCAAGCACTTAGGATTTAAAGTTGCAAAGACTTCAATTGACGAGAATCTTGCATTAGCAAAGAACAAAGGCCAAAGCATATCACAATTGGATTATGCTCGTGTGTTGGGGTGCTTAATGTATATCATGAATTGTATACGACCAGATATAGCTTGTGCTATAAGTAAATTGATCCGATACACGAGCTATCCAGGTCAATCTTATTGGATGGCAATGAAACGAGTTTTAGGATATTTAGAACATACCCAAGACTTTGCTTTGCACTACAGTAAATATCTTGCGGTGATTGAAGGATATTGTGATGCTAATTGGATCACCGGTTCAACTAATTCTAAGTCCACAAGTGGATATGTATTCACTATTGGTGGAGGAGCGGTATCTTGTAAGTCATCCAAACAAACTTGTATTGCCCGCTCTACAATGGAGGATGAGTTCATAGCCTTAGATAAAGCCGGTGAAGAAGCTGGATGGCTCCAGAATTTCTTGGAAGACATTCCATTTTGGCCCAAACCGTTGGCACCAATATGTATACATTGCGATAGTCAAGCACCAATTACTCTCTAGAGGAATTATCACGATTGACTATGTAAAGTCAAGTGATAATGTGTTGGGTCCACTTACAAAAGGCCTAACTAGAGAGGTAGTTGAGAAATCATCGAGGGGAATGGGACTATGACCGAGAACAAGTCATTGTGGCGATAACTCTACCTAAAAGACTAGAGATCCCAAGATCTAGGTTCAAGGAGATCAAACGAAGTAACTAATGATGGTTCAACATTGTCAACTAAAATTTTGGTCCATTATCGTGATGAGACAATGTTCAGTGCCAAGGATAAAGCATTAAGGCTTTTTAATGATTTCTAAATTTGATACGGGGTATATCGAATAGTGTATCTATGGGATGACACGTTTAGGAATCACCTATGTAAGTGTGAAGTGTTAGCCGCTTCAAGGAGAATTTTGTAAGGTCAGTTCTTGTTGAATCAAGTCATTGCATGGTTTTGAAGATTGACAAATGCCAACCTAGTTGAACCAGGTCATCAGAGAAAATATAGTCAAACAAACTCATTGGCACAAGAAGCATCCATGCACAGGAGATGAATATTATCTGGGAACTAAGAGGTTATCTCCTAAGCGAAAAGGTTGCAAATTGATAAGGAGATTAAATATTGACTTGAGGTAGGACAGAAACGAGATCAAGGAAGTTGAGATAAACACAAACTCTTCCACCAAGGAAGAGTTGCATTAGAACTGAACAACAACATCTCAACTACTGACTCTATAAAATATGGAAGCATTCCTGCTGAAGAATTGACGCACAAACACAGAAGTGAAACAAGAACTGAAAGCAAAATTACCAAAGCAATTTTGCAAGCAGAATCTTTGTGTGACACAAAAGCTACTTGAACCAGCTAGAAGAACCAGTTCTATCTGTTATCTTTCGAGTCTAGTGGTTTGTAGTAGGTGATTAAATATTTTATCTTTCAGCTTTATCTATAAGAAATTGTAATAGGTACACACTTTTCAAGTTAGAGTTAACTTGAAGTTTGTCGCAATTAGCTAGAGGCTAGTTTGCCACAAAGGGATTAGAGTTAGTC
>ML241942.1:6578-26594 GCA_005239495.1 Nicotiana undulata
GGGTCTGATGGGTTATTTAATTGGGTTAGAGACTAGGTTTAATTTAGGCTAGAATTTAAATAAAGATGGCTATTTGTTAAATACCCATTAAAATTAGATAAATAATTAATAAAAATAGCTAGTAATTATATAAAATGAAATTAAGGCTAAATAGGTGAAATTAAGGTGATTAACTAGTATTTAAAATATAAAATGACTAATTATTGAATTAAAATAGCATAGAATGTATAATTAGGCTATGATTGCAAAGCTATTGTAATTATAGCCAAATAATGTTAAATTGGCTAATTTGTGAAATAATTAAATCCTAATAGGATTAAAATGATATATTATCAAGAAATATTTTAAAATTATTTGCAATGCAATTTATGATTAATTATTGGATGTAAAAGTACTGGATAAATTAGAATAAATTGATAAAAAATGTGAAAAAAATATGGAAAGATACCAACTATTATAAAAACTGATTTTGAAGGTATATATGCAAATTTAAAATAATTTGAGGAAAAATTGGGTATCAACAAGGCTCAACCAAATTGATTCAAGGTTGTAGCTCCCAAGGAAGGGTTTCATCTCTTATAGAAAATACTAGAAGAATATAGCAATTCGTGCTGATAACATATTAAAATACTAAGCTCATAGTAATAATATGATACAAGAAAATAGACAAAAAATGTAGAGAGGAAGAGAGAACTATCTTATTTCTTCTATATATTCAAGTGTGTACAATCTCTTTTCTCATTCTCTATTTATAGTATATATCATGGGGAGTAGGGCTGTGCACGGATCAGATTGGATCGGATTTAGCACATTTCGGATTCGGATTTCGGATTCTAGAAAATGCAATCCGAATCCGATCCGAATT
This sequence comes from Nicotiana undulata, assembly GCA_005239495.1. Taxonomy (NCBI): domain Eukaryota; kingdom Viridiplantae; phylum Streptophyta; class Magnoliopsida; order Solanales; family Solanaceae; genus Nicotiana; species Nicotiana undulata. The sequence continues at coordinate 7,444 of ML241942.1, forward strand.
ATATCGGATCGGATTCGGATTTTAAAGTTTGGATCGGATCGGATTTCGGATCGTAAATGCCTCAATGTTGCAAACTAATATGTATATTTTCTTTGTAAAAGAGGCAATGCATTAAGAAAAATTCATGTTTATACAATTATGAGAGTACTATGGCGCCAATATAGCTAACTCTAGCAATTGTAAAGGTAATAACTTGGAGGAAGATGTAAAGAAAGTACTGACTATCCGAAATTAAAGTATAGTATTTATACATTGCCTAATAATTTCGGATTTCGGATCGGATCGGATTAAAATATACCAATCCGAATCCGATCCGAAATCCGAAATTTTTATAAACACAATCCGAAATCCGGTCCAATCCGAAATCCGAAATCCGAAAGTGAATGGATCGGTTCGGATTTCGGATATCCGATCCAAATGAACAGCCCTAGTGGAGAGGTTATGGAGGTAAGTGAGTTACAACCATAATGATAAGAAGAATGAGAGGTTAATGGAAAAGAGTAGTGGGTGTTATTCATTTTGAAGTTATGGACATTCACCATAATATAGAATGTTTCATAACAGTTTGCAATATTAAGCCTTTTCTTCCATGATTTATTTCTATAGATAACACTATACCTATTTCATGATGCCCCCATCCCCCCTCTCCCTCCTCCCCCGAATGGTACGGTACATACCCACATCTTAGCTCCTCAAACCGGAGTGACGTGTTAAACCGATTCGGTCGACATGTGGTGCATTACTGACCCCGGTTCAAACTCAGGATATTTTATTCGAAAAACTCCAGAAAATTTAAATAAAAAAGCTACTAACAAAAGTGGAAATAGGAAAATATCCCAACATTAAACCAAAAACCCTACATTTGTTAAACCCCAGTCATCTTCTCCATTTTCTAAAACTCTCGTAGAGTTAAAAACACTGTGTTATCTCTGCTTCTCTAATGGCTAATTGAACTTAACTAAAAATACTATGGCGGCAAAGAAGAAGCAAAATCAGATTAAGCAGAATTCAGCGAAGAGTCGTAGCCAAATTGAAAAAGCAGTGAATTGTAGTAAAAAGAAGAAGAATAGTAAAAGGAAGCAACAGCAACAGCAGAAACAGTTTTTGAATGAGGATGATTATAGACTTCGGCTTCAGGAGGTATTGTATTCACGGGATTATATTTTAGCTAAAATTTTCAGAAAGGACGGTCCTCCACTTGGTGATGAATTTGATTCTCTTCCTGAAAATGCTTTTTGTCTCCGCCAGAAGAAAGGTAATTTGTCTAGAAAAATTCATTTCACATTTTGTGTGAATTTTGTTAAAGCAAAATGGTCTTGATTGTTGATTGTGTTGGTGATAGTTCTGTATATGGTTGTCTTCCATTTCTAGCTCTGGTTAAAAGTATAGCTATGGGCTTATGTAGAGAACGAAGTCAGTCTGTTATAAGCAATTGAGTCCGTCCCTACTGACGCTACAGCTTCTTTTGACTTTGGTTACACTCGGTGTAAATTGAAGTCAGTCTAAAATAGAGTTTAAGTTCTGTGCATTGTCAGTGTAAAACTCTTGATAAACATTAATTGGTAATTTGATAAATATGGTATTTAACTGCTATCAAAGGTTATAATACACTTATATAACTTAAATCCGTATATACATATATGTGTGCGTTTGTGTGTTTGTTTCTGTGTGTATAGAGCTAGATAGATATTATCAGATTCGGCAGGAGGCGGCATGTATTCAGTACTATATATCTGCAGTAGGTTCTCTATATGTTTTTGTATAGTGTCCACTGTCCTGCTTGGGGAGCTATCCAACGGTAGACAATCTTAGGAAGAGAGGTTTATGGTGGGGAGCAGTGTTGCATGTGCAAAAAGCATGAGAAGTGTCTTTTTTTGGGGTGGGTGGGGGTGGGGGGGGGGAGGGGGTTGAGACTTTGCTTTGGAACTTTGTGCCTGTCATTTACAACCTTCAATATCCAAGGGGTTAGCCTAGGACAGTAGCTGAAATGATATCAGGATGGAGCTAAGGGGCAGTTGATTAGAAGAAAAAGAAGCTACGGAGGATGGTGCCTTGGCGTGGTATCGATGAAATTATATTTGATTTATCCATACATAAAAAAAAATGTTGTTTGATTTTTCCAAAGGAAGAAAGTATAGCTCAGGCGAAAGCGAAGTGGGTCAGCTGCTCCTCAACATATATCTACCTATGAGCATTTGACTCAAATATTCAAAATTTTGTTGATAGATGACATTGCTTGGCACTTGATGCTCCAATGGCTAGCCTTGCTATGCACATAGAGAGGAGGGATAAAAGGAAACAAATCTCAAACTTTATAACTGCGCACATGAAGAGATGATTCTAATGGTAATAAGTAGAGTAGGAGATTAGACAACAACCACTTGTCATTGTGGAACACTATTACATCTTCCTCTTCAGCTCTTCTATTTGTTTCTATGGCTGATTAATGCCAGACTGCCAGTTACCTCTTTCTGTATACTTGCTGTACTAAATCTTGTTCTTTTATTTTGATTCCACGAGCAGGTTCCAGAATTTCTCGTCATGCGAGCCTAGAAAACCAAAGAGCGACTAAGAGGAGAAAGGTAGGCAAGATAGATTCCAGGACAAATGTTCATATCCTCTAACTGCTCATTATCAACAATTAGTTATTGTCAGTTTGTTATATTCTCTTTGTATTTAACCTTTTTTTACCAAACCAGGTCTCTGCACCTACCAACTCGCATTGCCGAGCTTTATGTGGAAGTAACCCTCCTGTTAAGAAGCATGGTATTGGGAAAGGTCTGATAACAACAAAAGATGTTTCGGTGAAAAAGTATGGCACCGGGAAAGGTTTAATGACTGAGAAGAGGGCTTCAATTAGAAAACATGGCATGGGGAAGGGTTTGATGACAGTTTGGCGGGCAACAAATCCTGATGCCGGAGACGTCCCCACTGGTGTTGATTTTGGAGAGAGTGCTAAAGAGAGAAAGAAGAAGTTGCTGCAGCGTCAGTCTATTTTGGTTGAGCCTCAGGCCATGCCTTTGATATTTAGTTAGCAATTTGTAGTACATGCATGTCTTCCAAGTCCCCTTTCTGATTCTTTGCGAAGGTTGTTAATTGCTGGCTGAACTTCTATATGCAGAGAAAAGTTGAAAAGAAATTGCAGGATACGAAGAAGGTTGGCGTGAAAAGCAGAAAGGTATTAGTCTGGCTAATGCTGAAAAGCTTCTATTGTTAGTGGTTGGAGTTGCTTTTTTTGATATATAGTGGTTTGGCTGATTTTAGTTTGGCATTTCATAATTGCAGCCAGAGAATAAAAGGATTGAAAAGCAGAAGCTGCCTCGTAAGGAAAAATGTGAACTTGCGCTGGAAGAGAGAAAGTACCAAGAAGTCTTACCTATCAAAAAAAGGAAGTGTCAAGAAGAGTTTACTCAGTTGGTGTCACTAGTCGATGATGAGGAACTTGAGTTAATGGAGTTGGAAGCAGGACCTAACTCATTAACATGCTGTACACACTTCGCAAGTAATGGACTACGTGGCTGTTCACTTTGCAAAGGTAGAATAAGGCCCCCTCTTTTTTCTCTATCCTCTTTGCAAATGTTAGTTAATTGTTATATTATATGGTCTAATTGCTGTCAGTGACCAAGTGATGTTACACGATTCACCAGTCATCAATTTGCTTTGAATACAGATTTACTATCTATGTCTAACAAAATTCCTTAATGCTTTAGGTTTACTTCCAAAATTTCCTCCGGATTCAGTAATAATGAAGCTGCCTATCTTCGTTCGACCGTGGGATTCCTCTCCAGAGCTTGTCAAGAAACTTTTCAAGGTACTCGGGAAATAATATTTTTTGCTGAGTCTGATGGTGCTAATACAAATAAAAATAAATGAATATTAGATTGTCATGGTTAGTGCTCACTTGGTATGCCTCATTGTTAATGTACTGTTTGTTAAAAAGATTTACTGCCCTTGTTCTCAATAAAGTTGCACAAAGATGATCCATAAAAGTGGTGAAGCATTTTGCATTTTGATACTTTACTTAACATAAGCTTACTTTCCTTTTTCCTATTTCCTTTTGTCCATTATAAAAAGCATATGGGCTAATATGCAGTTTGTTTTTGCAGGTCTTCTACTTTCTTTGTACATACGCGGCAAGAATTGATATTTGTTCCTTCACAATTGATGAGTTTGCTCAAGCATTTCATGAAAAAGTAAATTCAGCTCTCTACTAGTTATTCTCCATCATTGTCTATTGAGACCTAATAGCTGCTTCTAAAGATGGTGATCAGATGTCTATAACTTTCCTATTTTGATATGATTCGTGTTGCTTTCAGAATTCCTTGCTCCTTGGTCAAGTTCATTTAGCCCTTCTCCGGCTTCTGTTGGCAGATGTTGAAATTCAGCTTGACAGTGGATTGATTCATCAAGCAAGCAGAAAGTGCAATTTCTTGGGATTGGTTCACTCAGTGAGTCTACATACATTCAGATCCATTGGCACTTTTAAGGCTTTTTATTTTAACATGAGTTTGAGTCTTTAAGAAGCAGCTGTGAGACAATTTTTATACTGCAATTTGTATGTATTTGCTATCTGGCTAGTGCTTCCTAGAAATTCAATCAGAATGTGGATTATTGATTTGATTATTGTCACTTTGCTACAAAGGAGGTTACACTTCTTTGGTAGGACAATAAAGAGAAGAGAAGGAGAGAAACAATGATGCTTCAGAAAATGAAAGGGGAAGGAATCTAAAATATGGTAGAAATGGAAAAAAAGGAGAACTTGATCATGTCATCAGCTATCCCACAATTTGTGCTACACTTTTATACTCTGTTTCTATTGGGTAATTCCCTGACGTACACCTACATTCCTAACCCTATAACTTTGTACGAAGTATCCTGGAGCATATTAGTATATATTTGCTTATACTTGAATCAATTCAGAGAGTTGACATGAATTATATTTTACTGAAAATGGGATGAAGGGTAAAGTTACGGGCCTATAATCTTGAAATCTCCAGGAAGTGCATGTAATGAAGGTAGATGGTCCTTAATAACTTTATCACAAAAACAAATTAAAGGAAAGGTATAGGTCCTAGATTCACCTTTTACATTTGGTATATTCTACATGCAACCTCCCTCTATGCATTCTTCAGATACTTTTCTTCCACAGTTGCAATGGTGATACTGGTCCTGGGAAATGATTAATCCTTGGATATCAAGTGGTGTAATGCGTTTGCTAATCTCTTTCCCTTGAGAGGGTATATGCCGTTTGATTATTTATATGCTTGTCTATTCTGCTGACAAACTTCTGGTATCTCTGTTTTTTGAAATCTCAAGTGTGCTATATTCTGAAAGAGGAAGCACTTATTTTATTTCAACACAGATTGAACATGAAGAATTTAGTCTGAAACTCTGGATAAGTTCTCTCAACGCCTTAACATGGACAGAGATACTACGGCAAGTCTTGGTTGCTGCTGGTTTTGGGTCCAAACATGGTAGAGTACCTCAGGAGGCTCTCAGCAAGGTACTTCAGCTTCTGTCTACTGATTTAATTGTATTCTTGCATCTTTGATATGTCAGTGGCTATAAGTCATGCTCTAAGGTTCTTGCGTTGGGTGTTTTGAGGCTTTTCGATCTATAAGTGGTCATATTTCATTGTAAGATATAAACTGTTGGAAGTGCGAGCCTTCACTGGGGAGTAAAGTGGACAAGTACTTTTATTTATCATCTAATTCAACTCTTTCCAGAAAGCCCCATACACATCTTAGTGTTTTTTGTTTTTATGTGGTAGAGCACTCTCTCTGTTCTATGTGATGGCAGATCTAGTGAACGGCTCAGCATCCAGCTAACTATAAACTGTTATTAGTCTTGATATTTTCTTGGAAAAAGCCTTAAATCTTACGACACCTAATAATGCAAAGCTGTCATCCTTCGGAGGAGTGTCTTGCAGGAAGTTTTGCTGTTTGATTCATGATGTTACTCTGTAATTTTCATTTCGTTTTGTTCTTTTTGGTTTCTTGTTTCTTAGGAAGTTAGTTTGATGGCCAAATATGGGTTAACCCGTGGTACACTGAAGGGCGAACTTTTTAGCATTCTGCTAATTGAAGGAGCTAATGGAATGAAAGTTCATGAGCTGGCAAAACTGCAATCTGTAAGTGGATGTTAAGTCCAGTCCTTACTATTATCATTTAGCACCGCATTCTTTACATCATAAATGCTTCGGTTAATGAATCTTTTCCTTTTGTCTTGAAGATTGTTGATTTGAATCTGGCAGCAACAACCAGTCAGCTAGAAGATTTAATAAGCGCAGCCCTTTCTAGTGACATTACCTTGTTTGAAAAGATTTCATCTTCAGGGTACCGTCTACGTATTAATCCTTCTTCAGAGGAATCTGAAATTTCTTTCTCAGATTCTGAAGGAGATGACGCAGAGGTTATTAGTGGATACATCAGAGATAATTCAGACTGTGAGTCCCGCGAACTAGTTCCAGCTGAATCTGGACGGAGATGTCAGTTTGAAAATAGGAACAGTTCGTCAACAGTAAATACTGAAATTGATGAAAGCTACTCAGGAGAAGCATGGTTGTTGGGGCTGATGGAAGGTGAATATTCAGATCTAGGCATCGAAGAGAAGCTGAATGCCTTGGTGGCATTGGTTGATCTTCTTACTGCTGCATCCAGCAACACTGAGAAGGTAAAAAGTTCGATATGAGTCCATTATGTCCTTTAAAGGAACTCTACCCTCTAGGTTATCATGCCCTAAAGGAAAAAGGTTATCATGCCCTCAAACTCTTCTGTGTTACTATTTGCATATCTTGTTTACTGTGTTCAATTTTGCTTTTTAACACATTTTGTTGTCTCCATGAGCATGCTAACTAATTTGCTAGTAGGTAAATTTCTGAGAAACTTCTGAGCTGAAAGATAAACCTTGAAAATTGGTGGCAAAAGGTAGAAAAGGAAACCACTCCCTTCTCTATAACTGTTGACACGGTACTGTTACTCTGGAACAAAAATACATGAACAAGTAAGGAAACAGCTCTGGACCTATTAACAACCAAAAGAGATAAAAGGAAAAGGTAAAGCAATAGATCAAGTGAAGACATCAATAGAAGCCTTACAACTTTTACATTATTTTTGGTGGAGGACGATGGATTGCTGTTGCAGTCAAGAAAACAGAGTCGCTCCTAGGGCTTTGGTTTAACAAGTAACAACGAAGGTAATACAACTGGGAATGTGCAGTAGGTGCGCATCACGAGTTCAAATACTGGCTACTGGACCTTGCCAGTATTTAAATGGAGAAGAATGGAAGGGCATAACCATTTTGCATCAAGTTCCGAAGATTGAAACAATGGATTTCCTGGTTATCCCCCTAAAAGAAAAAGAGTAAAGGAAAATATAGCGTGTTTCATTAGTGTGTTGCATTAGTTAACAACTCCGAGGGGGCAATATGGCAGTCCAAACGAATAGAGCTATGTTCCTTTTTGTTCAATTGCCAATGTAAAAGAAGCTCTTGTGGAACTAGGTTGCTGATCATTGTCAGGCGGCACAGTTGAAGCCAGTCCATGAAAAGCATCATGTAGATGCCCATTTCTTTACTTCTTCCTTCCATGTCCATGGAAAAATCATGTCTTCCTATTTTAATAGGCCTGTATTTGTTGTCTTTGTTGGTTACCGGTCCTTTCTTTTGATATTGCTATATCTCGAGTGCTAATAAAACAAAGAAGATATTGTTATATCGTATGGGTATTGCTGTTATTCACGGCACTAACACATGAAGATAAAGAAGTGCATTTGTATGTCAGATCGGCTTCTCTTTGTGCATTTTAATTAGTGACAAGTTTTTTCTGCAGGATCCGATGCCGTCCAGTGTAGAATATGCTCCTGCGAGGATTCATCATGCTTCTGGTGGAAAAATAAAGAGGTCATCAGCAAAGTCATCCTACTTGACTGGGCAAGCACAAAGTCATAGTGGACTTTATAGTAATCAAGATTCAACAGTGTCGTTGGAACTTGAGCCTGTTGATTCTTCAGCATCAATGTCACAAATCTGGGAGAAAAATAAGTCACCTAGCACTGCAAAGAATGCCAAAGAACTGGAAGCTGGAGACGATTTGCACCCAATGCAGTCTATCTTCCTTGGTTCTGACCGTAGGTACAATAGATACTGGATTTTCTTGGGCCCTTGCAATGATCTGGATCCTGGCCACAGGAGGATTTATTTTGAATCTTCTGAAGATGGTCACTGGGAGGTGATTGATACTGAAGAGGTACTTTAGTATATTTTTGGCACTTCTGTTTCTTATGTTTGTAGCTGCAACAACTTTCAAGAAATGAACTATTCCCTTTGTTTTTAATCTGGTTGCAGTCCTTATGCTCTTTGTTGTCTGCGTTGGACCGTAGAGGTACACGAGAGGCTCTTCTAGTTGCATCTTTGGAGAAACGGGAAACCTTCCTTTGCCGAGCAATGTCGAATTTGCTGAATGATTTAGGAGATAGGCAATCACCTCTATGTGGAAGGAGTTTTTCTAGGGAAGATAGTTCATCATCTGCAGTTTCTGATGTGGACAACTTAGGCCTGGTTGAAGTGCACAATGGTTCTACTGGTTCGCAGGTGCCTGTAGGGAGGAAAGGAGAACATCAGCAAGAAAAATGGAACAATGCTCAAGCTTTTGACTCATGGATATGGAAATCATTCTATTGTAGTCTTGCCGCTGTGAAATGTGGGAAAAGGTCTTATCTTGATTCACTTGCAAGGTGTGAACAGTGTCATGATCTATACTGGAGGGACGAGAAGCACTGCAGGATTTGCCACACTACGTTCGAGCTTGATTTTGATCTTGAAGAAAGATATACCATTCATACTGCAACATGTAGGCAGAACCTAGACCCTGATAAGTTCTCAAAGCATAAAATTCTCCCATCGGAACTGCAGTCACTTAAAGCTGCAGTACATGCAATTGAGGTGAGCAGGCATTCTAATGCTTTTGCAGCTAGTATTATATGTCCATATTTTAGTGTCCATTTTAAAAGTACAAATATGAAGTGCTCCAAATACACAAGAACCCCTTATTGAGCTTGTTGAGTTGGTTAGATATGTTACAATGCATGAGATACTTGTATCATTTTGAGTGGTATGCATACAGCGGCGGAGATTAAAGTTTGTGGGTTCTGAACTAGACACTGAACCCATAGCATGTTTTAGTTACTGGGTTCGCAATTATATATTAATATAAACTTAATACATTTTCTAATACAAATACAGGATCTATGCAAAAGCTACCGGGTTCGGCCGAACCTGTAAATTATACCCTACCTCCGCCCCTGTATGCATATCTTGCTTAAAGAAATCCTTACTGTGGTTCATGTTCGTGAGAATCATACTAATTATAGCACATATTTAGTAGTTGCATGTTTCTATCAGGTGGTTGCATAGGCTGTTCTATGCTAGTCTAAACATCAGCTGCCAAACTTTGCAGTACAACATTGCATATAAACTACATTAAATCCTTTATTATTACATATCTCAATTATCCTGCAGATCTATGTAACCTATATTCATGTATATGACTAACGTGAAGTTCACTTTATCCTTTGCTTGATTCTGCAACAACAATTAAAAACATGTGATGAAAGTTTAGTTTGTTAGGATGCTGGAAATAAAATTCGAGATGAACATCAAAGAAGGTGAGATTGTGCTTTGAGATATAATGTCTTGCCTTTTGTCTCTTGGATAAAATAATGATTGTACAAAGAAAAAGGCCACAGAAGAGAGTATTGGAATACTATTTCAAGAAAATTGGTCATTCCTAGATCAACAGTTGACTTTCTGAGATGCTGGTATAGAAAAGGGCTACGGAAGAGCAGGTATTGGAATACTATACCAGCATGCATATGGTGGCCTATATGGACTGAAAGGACCATAAGATGATGTGTAGTCCCCGCTAACTCTATTATCAAGATAAAGTTGAACTTAATTTTTTTCTGCTCATGGTGTAGATTGGAACATGTAAATGAGGCTTAATCAGCATTACAAATTGCTAGAGGCCCTACAGGATTAGAAGGGGCATACTTTTGCTGTTTGCTTCTGAATATATTGTACACCCTTTGTGCCAGATTATCTATAAAATTACTTTACCTTCTCCATAAGAAAGTTCATCAACAAAATTTACAAGAAAAGGGATTCCTTCATTTTTAAAGAAGTTTCTCCACCCTCAAAAGGTTCTTCTATTTCTTCCCGTCCAAGTTGTCCACATACAAGCTAGACAAACTACTTTCCATGTCTTGCTTACTGCAAGTTGGGCAGTATAAGGTCCCTATTGGGCATGGCTTAGTGGTTGAAGCATGGGAGTAACAACCTCACAATCTCAGATTTGACTCCCAATTAGAACACTTGGTGTGAGCCCACCGGCTCCAGCCTTGGTAAGCAGGATTACCTTGTCGGCCTGTGCTTGTGGGCTCGACAGGTTCTCCAGTGGATTAAGTTGAGGTGCGTACAAGCAGGCCTAAGAAAAGCAAGACAGGCCTCAGATAGCTGAGTTGAAATTGAAAATAGACTTAAACTACCTGATATGCACCTTCATAGTCTTAAAGTTACTTGTTCTGTGAAGTGCCACGCAATTAACCATCCAACTTATGTTTTTGCAATTAAAAATCTGATTTATGTTTTATCATTTATAATGTTGCAGTCAGTAATGCCTGAAGATGCCCTAGTTGCTGCTTGGAGAAGATCTTCCCACAATCTTTGGATCAAAAGACTGCGCAGAGCCTCAACTTTATCTGAGATTTTACAGGTGACAAATACTGCCTGTCCTTCAGTACCTTTTTGATAATTGGTCTTAATTTCGCAGGAGTCGCATTTTGGAGTTCAAAAATAAGCAGAGATCCGTAAAGTCTAGAACAATACCCTTCCAACTGTTGCTAGATCCATATTGTGTTTGAGATTATTTACTTAGAAACTTGACCTTATCAGTCTCACATAACTGGACTTCTATTTTGAAATACCTTGTAGGTTCTTGCTGATTTTGTCACTGCTATTAATGAGGATTGGTTGTGTGAATCTGCTCATACTTTGGGATCGAATTATGACCCGGAAGAAATTATTGCAAGCTTTTCAAGCATGCCCCAGACTTCATCTGCAGTTGCATTTTGGTTGGTCAAATTGGATGCCTTGGTCGGAACCCACTTGGAAAGTGCCTGTTAGCAATATACAAGTCCAAAGGTGTGCCACTTTCTTTTGTTTGATTTAAGTTCTTTCTTGTTTTATGTTTTTGCACTTCCCCCGCATAAATCGTCGATCCATCTATTTATGAACTGAGCATTTGGTTTCCTCATTTATTCGTTATTTCTCGTTGTGTTTGGGACTCTGGAGGGGAGAGGGTTTTAAATGAAGCTTCTTATAGTGCTTCTTTGGGCAACTATGTAGCTTTTCTGGCCTGGTTGAAAATATGCTAAAAGTTGGTGATACAACAACTTGTTGCTTGAAATGTGCATTTCCTGCTGATAGTGTGTGCCAAGTCTAGCTAACAAAGGGGTAAGGGTCTAAAAATAAATAATTAAATGAAAGGAGTTAAGATCATTGAATCTTCAGGTTCTGTGGTATGTTTTCTGCCATGCCCGCTTAGGCTTGTTCTGTTTCTATCTTCTTTTGAAACTGTAGAAGTAATACATCTCTCCTTTGTCTCTCAAAGTAGTTGCCAGATTTATCTTCTGACTGGCAAATATTTTGTTGCGGACCATTATGACCCTGTTGCTCTGAATATATGATATAGTCGATCTTCACTTGTCATCTGACACATCTCTTGATATTCCTCGACATTTCAGGTACATTTGTTCCGATCAGGTGATATTCTTTAATTCCAGTATTAGGGTACATGGTTTGCATCAAACCGGATCCATCACACTTCTCTGTGACAAAATTTAGACTTTTGTAGAGGTTTATTCATATCATTATCCCCGAGGGAATCATGCTGCTTACTGCTAGAAGTGTAACAGAAAGCTTTATGATTTTTTGGAAAGTAATGCAGAAAGTGCGGCTTGTTCAGCAATTGGTTCAACTATCCAATCTGACATTACACACTTGTACAATGTTACTTCCCAAAATCCATTTTTGTCATCAGTATATTAGGATACATGAATGCTTATCGAATGTACATAATAGAGTAGGTTCTCTTCCTCATCCCCAGCCTTCAGCGATCCAATTTTGGCCGTCTGTTGTATTAGGAGTCACTCTTGATTTTTTCACTTGTATTAACTCATTCCTTGTAAGATAAAGAATCTGTTATACATGTCTTCCTTTGCGGCAAAGTAATAAAATTTGATGGGGCTGTTCGATGCTTCTATTTCAGTTCAGTTGTTTATTATTGATGGGGCTGTTCGAGGCGTCAATTTCAGATCACATTTTTATTCTTTCTTTGGTTTAGACTGCTTATTTTTACTTGCGGCATGAAAATATGATTTGTTTTTTGGGGTGTTAAGCTAAAGTAAAATAATGTGTAGTGTGCTAAACTACAGTACTCAACCGGACAATGGATGAAATTTGCATTTATGGAACAGGCATCAAATTTTTGACCTTATTAAATGGAGAAAAGGGTAAAAAAATACTCCTTTACTATGTAGCAACAACAACAAAAAACTCAGTTTGATCCCAACATGTGGGGTCTGGGGTGGGGAGGGTAGTTTGTACGCAGACCTTACCCCTACCTAATGCAGGTAGAGAAGTTGTTTCCAATAGACCCTCGACTCAGGAAGGACAAGAAGAAGAAGAGGGAATCAAGGAAGGAAGAAAGATGGAAGAAAAAAGAAGAAAAAACCACATACCGTATTAAAGGATAAATAGTATCCAATAATAGCAACAAGGAATACAATACCTGAGGCGAACAAAATCACAAATCGTAATAAAATCTAAGAATATGAAGGGAATTGCATGCTACTAAGCCTATCGGTGAACACTAAACTACCTACTAACCTTCTACCTTAATTCTTGACCTCCACACCCTCCTATCAAGTGTCATGTCCTCAGTGAGCTGAAAACAGCGCCATGTCTTGCCTAATAACTTTTTCCCAGTAATTCTTAGGCCTACCTAGACCCATTCTCAAACTCTCCGTGGCAAAAAGGATTATTTATGCCCTACATCATACTTTAGGTCTACCATTGCCCTTGATGTTACAAAACTAGTGCAAAATTACCTTAGACATTTTTCTTCGAAAATACATTGACATGGTATTGGGAGTTATTTGCCAATTTATTAACTTGTTGGAAGCGACAATGTTGACATGGTATTGGGAGTTTTTTGCCAGTTTATTAACTGCGTTGTGTAATTTTTTATAAGGTAACGATTTATTAAATTTGCATTATCTAAATTGTAATTATTGTCCCATAAGACTAAAAATAATGTTCTTAATTAATTGAAACTTTGTTGCATCTAAACAAAACAATTAATAATCAAAAGAGTAGTCTTTGAAGAGAAAACTGTCAATACTCTTCGCTCATCTATGTGGTCTTTTACTCAGCTCTATGTTAGAAAAAGAATTGTTAAGAAAATGCATTTACATAAACTCAAATGTCTCTTTATTTCTCTCTTGTTCTGTTAATTTAAGTAATATATAATTTTACTTTCTCAGAAGTTGATAAGTACTTTACAATCTCTTAAAAATGTGTATTCTTAAGGTGTATACTTATAGACCAATGAAAGAATTCAAGCAATTAAAGCAAACAATATTAGACAAAGAAGACGATAGTATTACGCAAAGTAGAACTCTCGAGATTACACCAAAAAGAATCTTGATACTTGAGCCAAACTGAAGAAGATCTCAAGGATCTTACTAAAATCTTAAATAATACATATGACAAATTATTAAAAGAAAGGAAAACACAAAAGAAGCAAAGCCTTTGGGAGCATACATCAGATTTAGGAGAAGAAATGGGGATGACCAAAAGAAGTTACAAGTCAAGGAAATGGTTGAAATGATAGAATTAGTGAATATCAATAGTAGGTTGGTGGGGGAGATGATGGGGTGGAGGTGAAGAATAGGTGAAAGATTGCTCGTACTTTTCGGGTGGCGGAAGTGAGACATAAGTGACAATTTGCTTGTAATAGTTTGTTGGTGGTGGAGGTGAATAGTATGATGATAATATTTCATTTGCCTTTAGTAGAGGTGGTAAATTGTACGTTGCAGGTGATTGCTCGTAGTATTTTGGTGGAGGTGGAGGAGATTTATAGGAAGGTTTAGATTCTTTGTAGTATGGTGGAGGTGGAGACTTGTAATAAGTTGATGAATGCTCATACTTTGGTGGAGGTGGAGGTTACTCGTAGTACGAAGGGGATTTTTCATAATAAGCTGGTGGTGGTGTGTACTTGTAGTAAATCAGTGACTTGTAATATTTTGCTGGGAGTAGGTGATTTGTAGTATTTTGTTGGAGATGGTGACTTGTAGTAATGGTGAGCAGATAGAGCAGGTGACTTATAGTATTTTGTAGGTGACGACGACTTGTAGTAGTACTTTGAAGGAGCTGGAGACTTGTAATAGTTCTTTGAAGGAGCTGGCGACTTATAGTACTTTGCGGGTGATGGTGACTTGTAGTAGTACTTTGAAGGAGCTGGCGACTTGTAGTAGTTCTTTGAAGGAGTTGGAGACTTGTAACAGTTCTTTGAAGGAGCTGGCGACTTATAATACTTTGCGGGCGATGGTGATTTGTAGTAGTGTTTAACCAAAGAATCAGATTCTTAGTCAAAGCTTATTTTAAGAAGTACTCGAGTTACTAATAATCAGAAAAATTAACTAAAACAATAAAGGAAATTAGACTTGAGAATAGAAAGGAAAATAGTAGAGAGCACAAGAATGTCAAGTATATTCCAATAATGAACAGAACGTGTCCATACATATAATATTTCTTTCCCTTCTATAGGGAGCTTCAAGTATAACGTCTACTCCTCTTTTATGATTGAGCATTAATGAGTATTTATATCATTAATGAAACGTTATAATAGGTAATCGTAACTGTTTTGTGAAGATTCTATAACGTTTGAACTCATTGATTGAAGATCTACGAATCTGCCCTCTTTTCTGCCCTGGTTCATTTCGATCGTGTTTCTTCACCTTTTTGAATAGACTCGAGCGCCCGTTTCTAGTCATGTCATGGGTGTTTAGTTCGTAGCTGCTTACTTCGTATCTCTTTATAAATTCTCTTCCAACTGTCGTTCTTCAATTAAACTATAACGACCCTCTCTGTCGTTCCGAGAGTTATAGTCCTGTTTCCCCATTTCTGCTTCTTTATGTGATGTTCAACTGTGTTGAGTTGTGTCGAGTTGGTAGGTTTGAGTTCGGAGTAGTTTTGAAGTGAAATGAGACACTTATTAGTTAGAAAGAGAAAAGTCAACCGGAAGTTGACTTATGAGTAAACGAATTCGGATTTGGATTTTTATGATTTGGTTAGCTTCGTTGGGTAATTTGGAGGTCCGGGGTAGAATTAGGCTTGAATTGGTAAAAATTAGAAATTTGGCGATTTTGGTCGGCAGTGAAAAATTAGGTATCGGGGTCGAAATGAAATTTCAGAAGTTGGAGCACGTTTTTAGAGTCATTTGTAACGTGTGTGCAAAATTTGAGGTCATTCGGATGTGGTTTGATATGTTTCAGCGTCGTTGGCGAATTTTGGAAGTTTAGAAGTTCTTAGGCTTGAATTCAAGGTTGATTTGGTGTTTTGGTGTTGTTTTGGGTGTTCCAGAGGTTCGACTAAGTTCGAGTAGTGATATATGACTTGTCGGAATTATTGGTTGAGGTCCCGAGGGCCTTGGGTGAGTTTCAGATAGGTTTGAGTTGTGTTGCGCTCGTTTTTTTTTATGTTTCGACGCCGTTTTTTCAAGAATAAATGATACCATATTGAACAAATGAGCTTCGATTTCTTTTTTGATTGAAGCATTAGATCCGTATTGTAATTACGGACCCGTAGCAAAAAAAATCGTCAAATTTGGACATCATATGAGGATTTTATGGTCATTTTACTAGAATTAGGTTGCCAGATTTTTTAAATTAATTACGAAATTGTCACTGATGACGTATTTAAAAATCTGCACTATTTGCAAATATTAAAACTACATAGCCCATTTATTATAAGGTCAACTGAGTGATTCATAAGCCTAACTTGACTAGAATTTCATAAGGAATCCATTGGAGGCATAAAACGCGAGTTTCAGGATCGTTTGGCACGAGAAACGAGGCAGAAAAATATATAAAACTATGATTTGTTCATTCGGTCATATTTTGAGTTGGGGAGCTCAGATTTGGACGATTTTGGAGGTGATTTTCACCATAGGGATTGGGGTAAGTGTTTTATACTTGATTTTTGGTTATATTTCATGAATCCATCTTTTTGGGATTTGATTGATAATTTCAAAGTGAAATTGAGGGAGTTGGGACTTGAGTTTTGGAGAGTTTTAGGTAGGGTTTGAGGGGCCAAACAGAGTCCGATTTTGATAAATTTTATATGGTTAGACTCGGGAGAGGACGAGGGTTTTGATTCTGCCATTGTTGACTTGATCCGAGACGTGGGCCTGGAGGTCGGGTTGTGGCTGGTTTCGGAATTTTGGCCTATTTTTGTAGTTTTTATTGTGGAATTCGATTCTTTAGCACATGTTGATGGTATTAATCTGATTATGGTTATATTCAGAGCTTTTGGAGACTGAGTCTAGAGACGAGGCCATCCCGAAATAGGATTTTACGCTGTTAAGGTAAGTAACAGTTTTAACTCTGGCTTTGAGGGTATAAACCCGGAGAATTGGATATCGGGTGACTTTGTGGAGGTGATACCCACACTTGGTGATGGGCGTGTGGGTGTATACCTCGAGGGATTGAGACTTGGTCCGTCCCGTGAGGCCTCATGACCATCATCTGTGTTTACGTAGTTACTTGTTGTTGAACTTGTCCGCCTTCATGTTAGGGATCATGCTTAGGCTTTATTCATGCTCACATTAATTATACTCATTCATATAAATTATTATACATGCTTACCTCAGTCTCTATTATTTACTAATATGTCGTGATACTTGATGTGGCCGTGTCCCTTTATTTGTTGATGGTGGTGAGGCTAGTGAGGTACATGATTGAGTGATGCTGAGGGCCTGGTTGTGAGGATATTAATACCATAGCGCGTGAGTTGTCCGTGTAGCACATGAGTTGATCATGCGGGTCCAGGTATTGATACCATAGCGCGTGAGTTGTCCACGTAGCACGTGAGTTGACCGTGCGGATCCAAGTATTGATATGATGGCACGTGAGTTGTCCGTGCTTAGTGCTTGGGCTTTGGGAGCCCCTATGGAGTCTGTACACACCCCCAATGAGCGCAAAGTGTTGACTGTTGAGTGCTGAGTGCGAGTGATGAGTGATGGAGTGACATTGCTGTGAGGTTGCATTTACTTTTATTGTTGCTGCATTTATCTGTTAAATTTCTTTGTGGCATTTATTGAGTTGATGGAATTTACCAGTTTATTTCTATTTATTTTAAATTTTGATAAAGAAATAATTGAAGTGTTTTTCTTAGCTCGTCACTACTACTCAGTTCCTTAGTTATTTCTGTTACTACTGAGTCGGTTGTACTCATACTACACCCTGCACTTTATGTGCAGATCCAGGTGAGTTAGAGCGCGTGGATCGCTGAGTTCATGCCAACTATCTTTGGAGGCTGCAGGGTAGCTGCTAGCGTCTGCAGGACCTTGTTACTCCTTTTATTATTTATTCTTTTAGACAGTACTATATCTTAGTTCATAGTTTTATACGCTCGTGACTTAGTGACACCCCGATGTTTGGGGCTCGTTTCCGTATTTTATATTATTTATATTTAGAGTTGGTTTAGTTTATAAGAAATTAAAATTATGGCGGGAATTTTTTGCCGCCGTTTTATTCATGCCACTGAACCTACTTCTGAACTTATACGTCGCTTGTCACTTCCATTTAATGCATGTGCCACGTGGAAGCCCTGGATTGGTTATGCAATTCTTCAGCGAGTTTTAAGGCTTTTTGCGGCTGCATCAGTCACGAAGTGACAATTTTCATAATAGCATTCCCATCATTGTTTACCATTTTTGACAGTTGCTTCTTCATATAAATACCTCTTTTGCCTTTGCTTCTACGAAAAACTCCCATTCTTCTTTTACAACTTACAAATTTCTTTCTTACTCAGTTATGTCTTCCTCAAATCCATACCCTAAAAAAGTCATAATCGTAGATGAACTCTCCCCTTCTTCTACTCCAATTTCGAAGTAGGAGTGTCACGACCCCAAATCCTAACAGGCCGTGATGACGCCTATCGTGGTACTAAGCTAGCCAACCATCACCTTACTACGCGTTTATTCAATTATAACAGTTCACAATTTAATAATAAGCATGCAACCATAGCACAAATAATATAATTAAGTCTTAGCGTCCCCATAATATTCTAAACAACCTCCCAAGAACTGGGGTAATAGTCATGAGCATCTACGAATAAATAAATCTAACTCTGCTAAAACTATAATGTATATCTCTGAATCAAATGCTAAAGCTAAACAAGGAAGGGAAATGGAGAAGTTGTGGACGCTGGACAGCTACCTCGAAATCCCGTGAACTTCTGCTATCGAACCTGCGTCAGCTACTGCTGAGAGCTGGTACCTGGATCTGTGCACAAAGGCATATGTAGTCTTTATGAGTACGCCAACTCAGTAGTAATGAAGAAATCACAGTCTGAGAAATATAAAGCACACAAACAGATACACCATTTCACAAAAGCCAGTAAAACACCAAGTCACCAAGTAGTATTCAGCAATTTCATAGGTTCAAAAACCAGTTCCAAACTCCTTTGAAAAACAAGTACAATATCAGTATATCTCAGTGAAATCCTCAGTAAAACCAGTTTGAAAATGAAGTAAATCATAGCTTGAAAACATAGTAAAATCATCATAAAAGTGCCCCTCGGGCCAAAATCATTTCTCATAACAGATGCCCTCAGGCATTCCCTCAATCACTCAGTATCAATCATCACTCAGTATCAGCCCCGCGGGCAATCATCATCACTCAATCGGTACCGGCGCTCACTGGGGGTGTGTTACAGACTCCGGAGAGGCTCTTACAGCCCAAGCGCAATAATAACATAAGGCGTGGAAGCCTTCTCATCTCTCTCATGAGGCCTGGAAGCCTCCTCACATC